>JAOWBL010000023.1:14015624-14069722 GCA_028564865.1 Zenarchopterus dispar
TATATATATATATATATATATATATATATATATATATATATATATATATATATATATATATATATATTTATACATATTTATACATATATGACCTCTGTTCAAGCAGCCCTTGTTTAATCAAATCAGGCTTTCACAATAAGATACTTATGCCGAGGACTGAACTCTCCTCACCTCCTCCTCTCAAACCATCCCATTGTGCTTCGCCACCTCTCCAACACAACTCTCCTTTTGTCAGAGCTGGTGCACAGCCTACTTGTCGTCTGCTTCTCCACAACGCAGTGCCCTTTTGCATGGTGAGATGGCTCCATCTCTGTGACTCAGATCATCTCAGGCAGCAGGGGGCCCAATCAGAGGTCAATGCCCCGAGCTCACTCCCTGCTCCAGCATCTTTCCCCTGACCTTCACAACTCCTCAAAACACCCACTCAGCAGAAATGAAGCGGGGTTAGCACAGCAGGAGTGAGTGGGCAAGGGGAGAGAGAAAGGCCGGCTTGGTCAGATGAGGTTTGTTTGTGAAGTGGCCTCTTGACAAAGCAGCTGACTCCTTCATTTGGACATAATGGGGCCTCTTATCTATAGCGTTGCTGTTCGCCTTTGTGACTGTGGTTACTTTACTGCCAGGTCTATTAATAGAGAGATCCATCATAGTTTACATCATCATCTCCCTTGTCAACATCACATGATGTCCTGATCATGTTGTCCTCCTCCATCCTCTGTCAATCCCAAACAGCCAGTGTTAATCTACAGCCCATCTTCAACCTCATCCAGCCCTCACATGTCACTATTTAAGAATTGTGAGCTTTCAAATAGGAGACGGTTGAATGGCTTCATTTCTGTCACGCTTCACCACGTCTAGTAATGCATGACAGCCACAGGAAAAGAAGAGATTGTGATTTTGCAATCTGCCCTCATTTTTCAGGGGAAGTAAAATAACCATGATAGAGCTGCACCAGGGCTGATCTGTCTCGATCTTTGTTGAGATTTAGATCTTTTTAAGAGTGTCTAATAGGACTACAAGGCCCTGCAAGTTCTGACGGCGCTAGTTAAAATTTGTTACAGCACAGAGTTAAACATAAACCTAGGTTCCAAAAGACATGAGTTCATGACAGTTTTTTGTTATTTTATATTTTATGGAAGATGACCTTTTCAATAGATTATTTTCAAAGTTTCAAAATAGCAAAAAAACAAGTTTGGAGAGCCTCATGGACAGTTCCTTGTATTGTCTCCTTTTGGCAAACGCGGTTTCTAAATGTTTTGCAGCAGATAAGGGACTTTTGGTTCTTGTTTGGGGGATTTTCACATGTCCTTCCTTCAAAGGTTTCTTGATCTGAAATCTGAATTATTTATCTATGGAAGGAAAACTTCAGCTTGTACCTATCATGGTAGTATGTGGTTGATTTTAATGAGTGATTACAATCAGCTGGGTGCTGAATCCATCACTACTGACGTTCGTTTCCACTGACTGAAACACAAGTTGGAAAATATTCACAACCTAACTCATTATTGAAAATATATTTATTTATTTGTTTTACTTTTGTCTTAATTTTTTCAAACATAATTTTTCTTACTTTCATCCAAATCAGATTTATACAGTGTAACTTCAGTAGTTTACAATATGCACCGTGGATGTTCAGTTATTCTTCTATAAAGTGGACAAAACTAAATTATGTAATGGGAACACTCAAAAAAAGTTGAATCTTCATTGAGAATCATATTTTGAACATATTTTGTCAGTGTTGCTTCACAGTAAAAACGTCTATGTTTGCACATAAACCTTTTTTTTTTGCCTTTGGAGCAATCCCACGATCAGACTTGGTTTCTGTTGAGGGTAATGTTTCAATCATATTACAGACTGGGAAAACAACTGAACACCCACCAGAAATATCTTTGCTGTATTTTACTCAGCCGTATTTTCGGGATGTGTGGCTGCTTCAGCTTCCACCTCTGGGAGGTTAACTTGTTCTCACCGTGCATCAGGAAGGGCATTTGGCTTAAAACATGCACCAAATCTCTGTGCAGGCTATGAAGCTCCGCTGTGGTGACCCCTTCATCGAGGGATGGACATAGCTGAAATGTGATTACTTTACTGTCCTCCAAACAATGATTGTGACCATGTCAAAGCCCCAGAAACTAATTATGATCCAAGTCACTGGGTATGTGAGAGCCTGTATCTCCTGTAGCGCCCATTTCATTCCTCGCCTACTGAACAGAGCTTTCCCTTTTTTCCAAGTTAAAAGTATGTACATAAAGGATGCTTAACATCAGCTGGACAAATTGCTCAACAGAGATTACGTGAAATTTTAAGCCCATCAGATACCTGAGTGACTCAGCTATTCTACACCCATGCCTGAGGCGATGTGCTGTAGAAGAGCGCGGTGAGTCCAAATGAGTAGAGTGTAAAATCTCAACAATTAGGAAATACATTTTGCGTCATACGCCGCTGAGATTTTTAATCTACTTTGCATTTTTCACTTTCAAATTTATTTCAGCAGCATTACAATTCAGCCAAGATGAATCCTTTCACCATTGTTGATACAAAAGGGAAAACTCTTCTTTTTAGCTTAAACTAGATATGACACAACCCTCTGGTCCAAAGGGAGTTCCTGAGGGGTAGCCACGCTGTGGCTCAGTGATGTCCGTGACCATGTTAACTGAAAAGAATCTGAGACATCTCTGGCAAACTCCCATATTTGTCCTACTCAGTGAACTTGAAACAGCCTGTAGGGGCTGTGAGTCAGGTAGCTGACCGGAGGGGGGAGCCTAGCCGGCCAACAGTAGGCAGCAAACTGCAGGGAAAAACCTGGGAGATTAAAAGAAAAAAAAAAAAGCTGTTATTCAGTCAAAAGCGGTGGCCATTAATGTCAGAGGTTAACATATTAGGTTTGTGTCCTGTGGCTTAATTTCATGCTGTTTTTGCTCCGATTGCTCTGTCCTGCCTGCTCTCTCTCTGTTCATCAGAGCAGCACAGGAACATGTAATCACAGGGATGGATGCAGACTCTGCTCCTAATGAGCTTGGCCAGTTTCACGCTATACGTTTAAAGCCACAAAGCCTGTAGCACAAGAGGACATTTAAGTTAAAGAAAAGAGGGCATTGTGGCACGAGAGAGGATGACTAGATCCAGATATTCTGTGTGCTCGAGAACATCTGCACATTTCAGGGAAGGATAGTTGACATTCAGGATAGCTGGCGTTTATATCTTCACAGCCTTGAAGTGGCAAATCAGATATATTGCACAAGTCCCTGTTCTTCACCAAAGTCTCAGCACATTTGATCCCAAAGTGCTCGGCGTCTGCCAAACGGCACTGGAATTTTCTTTGAGTGGGTCTCCTCACTTATGGTTTGGCTCAGTCAGACAGCCAAAGCCACCCCACTATGAGTGTGTTTTCTTTTGGTTCCTGCTCTGCCACATGGTCAAAACATGGCTTGGGGTTTTATCAAAACACAATTTCTCTTGAGATTTGTCATGTCAGCCTCTGAGGAGCTGAAAATCTGTTTATTTTGTATCATATAAATCATCAGCCGAGGCAGTTATCTCCTCTTTATGCTTTTGCCAAAACAGGGATACTGGAAAGCAGCTGCTCTGCAGTTTTCTCCTCTCATTTTGATATCTACCAAAATCCTCTTTATCAGAAATCCGTCTGTGTGTGTGAGAGAGAGAGAAAGAGAATAAAAACATATGTTGTGAAAAAAAATCCCCTTTCTACTGTCAGCAGTTGCTTCTTGTCTGTGTTGAGTCTCATCTTCGGCGTCTGCCACACTTCCTGGTCTCCCTCCTTGTCTGAGTCCAAATAAAAGCAGACGAAACAATTCAGAGCTAGACACTAGGACGTCATAATGTCGGTCCGTCCTGGGAATCCCTCTGGGGGGGATTAGAGCAATGGGAAGGTCAGCATCCTACAAGCATGACATCACCAATATTGGCAAGGACTCACAGGTGTAGTTCCTGATGATGAGTATGTGAGTAAGTTTCAACACACGCACTTAAATCTCCAAAGATAAAGTAATTAAAAAGGAGAACGATTGCTCTGCACTAACTTAGGCTATGGGAATCCAGAATAGGGAATCCAGAGAGATCTTCACAGGTTAGTGATAGTTCAGAGAAAAGGTGCAGTGCAAGCAGTTTCTGGGGGCAAACACTCACGCAGCTTTTACTGCCGACATAAAAGACTGCAGATTCTCTGACTTTGTCTGCGTCGGCAACTCCTGTCAAGCCTCAGGGTGCCTTTGCGTGATCCTGTAACTGAGCGCCATTGCCAACACCCGGGACCCAGCATGTCTTAAACAAGCCTGGACACGGATGCCCTCCGGTGAATCAGCGCCTGTAAAAATCAACCAACACCCACACAAACACCCACACATTTCATCCACTCACACACACATGCCGACTCCGAACTCTACTCTTACTCACATATGTTAATGCACTTCTGATCGTGCACCACCTTGTGTGCAGCTGGGACTGAACAGACACACAGACTGCTATCAGACATGTTTTTGTATGTCACCTCAGCCGACAATTACTATTTGCGTGCGCTGTGCTCGGACAAATACCTCGTGGTGTATGTGGTGGTGGGTAACGGGACCAGCCGGCCGATGCGGATAGGTGGAGGGGAGCAGAAGTAGCCACGGGGAGCACAATTAGCAGTTTGCGGTCTTCTTGTGGCACACTAATTTACTCGCATTTAATGTAGTTTACGCTGAGTAGTGTGTTTAGGAAGCCCTGCACCATATATAGACTGTCTCTGGATAATTAAGAGTCTTGTTTAGTCACAAATTACTGTGTAATTGTTTGCATAGTACAGCTGTTTGCTGGTGTGTCAAACAGAAGGTCTCAGGTCTGATCTGAGATGCTTTTTCTTTAAATCAATAGCTTGATGAGAAGGCACCGTCACACTTGATATAAGATAACAGTTGGTTTTACGTGTCAAGGTGTTTAGTTTGACACATAACACCAAAGCTGTTCAGAAGTCACTTTTTACACCTCCAAGTCAGCTCTGCAGTTTCTTTCAGTTGTGATGAGCGTTTTTGACCTCCTGCACGTCAGCCAGTCTGCTTCAAACCTGCACTGCAATTCTTAAGGAGTGAAAGACATGCTGTTTAATGGCATCCTCTGGCTTACCACGGCTCCCTATAGAGAGGCCTGCAAGTTACTTTTGTGTGCAGATAATCTATACACACCCTAGTCAGCACCAATACTACCATGCATCATACCAAGATGAGGGTGAGAAACTCAGCTAGAAGCTTCTACCAAGCATCGTCACCCAAACCAAACACAACTCAAACCACAAGCAATTATATGGACATGAAAACAGCTCATATCCACTTAAGTGCTTCTGCAAGTTTCACTATTTCACACAAACTGTAAAGAAGTAAAGAATTTTTTCTTGTGTTTCTTTTTTAATTCTACTTGTTGTCTGTGTATATTACACATTTCATTCTGTTAGTAATACAACTGCTCCAGTCAGAGTCAAGTCTAATTTCTGTTGCATGGTCTCATTTGAAGAGGAAAATCTGGATGGAATGAGAAACTATGGTGATATATCAGTAAAATAATATTAGATTTCTGATATGTGGGAAAGATCAATGTGCCATATGATCCCAAAATGTGCCTAAATGACACATTTAGTGGTTCCACCTGAACATGAAGTTTGTTAAAACATTTGAAACCTTCTTGGGTTCTCTTTTTGAGCATATACTTTTGCACATTTACCTGTCAGATATTACTTTACTAATTCTTGAATCAAATTTGCTACTATCATATGATTCAAAGGGGGGTTTTGTTCAAAGTGATAAAAAAAAAGTAAGTTTTCTACTGAGTGCCAATCTTGATTCTGACATTTCTGTAGTAATATTGCATGTCTTAGCTTTTTTTATATTCCATTTCTTTTGGGTAAGTCATTTCAGACATGAGGCATAAAAGTTAGACCTGGCAATTACAAGCATGCGATCAATACATCTCTTGCCTCTGAGCTCAGTGAAGCAGCAGCCTAACAAGTCTCTAACATTATGTGGTTTGCAATAAATCAGTCTTTAGCTGACATTTGTAGTAGCTGGTCTTTCTTTTGGTTAGCATCTGCAGATGGTGGCAGCGGGACGGGGATAATTATTTACCACTTATTTTTTCACCAAGCCAAGTGACCAACTCTGTAGAGCAATTCATCTTTTATTCTTTTCAAATTTACAGCACCAGTCAGATCCAACCGACCTCCCTTTGTTGTAAAGCTAGCCAGTGTTTTGCAGCTCACATTAGTGCTGTTGAGTTTTGAGTTTTGCAAAATTACACGTAGCCTATCTGGCATCTTTGATTCTGCAACCACAAATGTTGCAGTTGGCAGCTTTTTTATTTGCCTCTATGAGTCCCAGATAACACGAAGGTTTGGCCCAAACTTGGCCCGCAGCTCCAGTTTTGCTTTGACCCACATTTGGCTCTGACTGGCACCATTGACTCAACAGGACTGCAGCTGGGTTGCAGACGTGGCCTAATTCTTCATTCACGCCCGACTCAAACACACCATGGGTCTATTCCTTGTCAAATCTAGCTTATGAGCCACATCTAGCCCACAAAGCACTTGCAGTAAGTGAGCCATGCGTGCCAAAAGTAGCCCAGCTTCGGCCCAAATATGGCTGCCATCTGGGTTTTAGTTATCGTAACTAAACTTTATTGTAAAAGGCACCGCAGCTGTCTGTGGGCTCGCCATTGTTGGTATTGTCATCTGTGGTTGGGGCGTGCATGAGCACAAGGTTACATCTAAGAGGGCTTTCAGCATGCTGGGTATATTTCTGCAGCTAATGTAATTTATGCACAGCAAAGCAGCTGCTAACTGTAGCTAGACTTTTGCCATATGAGCATGGTATCAGTCTTCTCATCTGGCTCTCTGTGCATGTGAAACTGCTGCTTTCATCTTTCAGTTATGCTTACTATGATTGTTTTACCTTTCAGTTAATCCTACAAGTAGGCACATCGGGTCGCACAGAATGTGGCCAGCTTTAAGAGAACCAGCTGCAGAAAGCCACAGATGTGAGGGGAAAGCTTTTGTAGCATCAGAAACCTTCAGATAGCGTTCCCTGATTTCAATTAAACTACGTTTCTCCCCCTTCATCTCTCACTCTGAAAGCTTGGACTTAGTCATCTTTGCAGTGCCTGTCAAACAGTTTGCTGCTTTGTCATTCCTCATCACTGTGTTAGAGTCATTTATTATCACATCTACCTCCATAATAAAGAAAAGTTTGTTATGGTGAAATTTTGCAGAATTACAGGCATGTCATCTCCTGTTATTGAAATTAAATCATCATTGTCAGTGAAACAAAAAGAAGGCGAGTCTGATTTTTCCTGTCAGAGCTGCTGGTGCTTTGAAGCGCAGGTTTTAATAGCGCTTTTGCTCGATGTTTTACTGTAAAGCATGAGTACAGAAATAGCGAAACAGTGCCCTGCAGCTAGAAGCTCGCATCTATAATGACCCCAGCCTCGTGATTGAAGAGGCCCCTCCAAAAGGCAGAGCAGGTGGAAGTGTAGGTGGTCTCCCCCAAGCACTCTCCTCACACTGCATATGCACACACAGTTGCCCCACAACCTGCACAGCGCACACACAGGAATGCTGAGAGTGCTGCTGCCACTGCTGTTTTCACTCCACTCACACACACATGCACACACACAGAAGTGGCTATAATGACAACTTGACAGGAGGAAGTCTGTTGTTGTTCTTACTATTCTGCTCTTCTGTTACTTCTAGCCAGCCAGCTTGTAAAACGGATGCTAATAACCAACTTTAATTACATCTGTATTCAGACAACTCTCAGTTTATTTAACACCTTACATGCAGCTTCTTGAATCTCATTCAGACGGTTCTCCTATAAAACAAAACACCTTTAGGGCACCTTGAACTTTCTCTTATGCTGTGAGTAATAACGGGAGTTGTACTCTTAACCAATTGAGGTTCTGAAACAACGATGCGGTGCAAACGACTGAAGAAACCTCCATTCATCTATTTGAAATGCTGCTTTGAAGAACTACCAAGGAAATTGAGATTCATGTCAAATGTAACAGAAACTGAGTGCAGCCTTCGCTAGTATGTGTGCAGAGAATTACCGTTGCCTTTATTCGACCACAAGTACCCGATAAGCGACTTGTCGGCTCAGCCTTTGCAGTTACTCCCACAACGAACTGTCCCAAATGTGTGTATATATGAGTGAGTGTGTGCATCAAATTCTCCTTTGATTTTTTTTTCTTCTTTTAACCTTTTCCAAGACCATGAGCGTTCAACTGCTGTGACTCAGAAACACACTTGACATCTATCCCTGAAAATACAGATGTGTGGACGGATCGCTGTGAAAAGTGGAGAAGTCATTTGGCTGTTTATGTGCGGTATTGGATGTGTGGATTGGTCCTTTGTGATGCCGACAAATAAGTGCGGATGCTGTGTCTAGATAATTGCATGCAGGTGGATCCACGTACAGATGTTTCTGCTGAGTGGGTTGAGAACACACATGCACACACTCACACTGAGCCTGTGTTCTTTATCTGCTTCTCTCTCCTTCACGTGTGCATACTGTACTCAGATATGCTCAATGTTATTAACTAATATAGTTTAAACGCATCAGTGTGTAATCTAGTCATAGCAAACTATAGTTTCATTCATGTAACGGGACAATAGTATCAAGGTTCTAAAAGTTTCTTAATCAAACAAAGAGAACGAAGTAACTGAGACAAAAATACTGCTCTTGGTCATCTACTTATTGGGGAAAATGATCCAATATCAAATGTCTAGAACTGGTACAGGTATGCACTCCAAAGGATCAGTGCTTAGCTTGAAGGTGAAATAAAAGTCAGGTGTTTTCAATGAATGTGATGACATTCAGGTGTGAGAGGGAGGTAGAGCGCTATTGAAGTCTGATCCTCATGGCACGCAAGGAACAGATGAGATCTTGGAGGGCTCCTGGAAAAGAGACGCTGATGCTCATTCGGCTGGAAGAATGTAAAAAAGCCAAGAGTTTGGACTCCAACAGGCAACATTCAGACAGAGTGTTAAAAAAACATAGGAGAGGCAGGATTTTTGATATGCTCTCCAAAAGTGACAATGATTACTCCAGGAGTAAGATCTTTAAAAGCTTTTATGGTCTTCAGAGAACTCTGGTTGTCTAAAGGTTTCTCTAATATGGATGTCTATAAGTCCATAGATTCCAGGTGTAAAGGCTAGAAAGCTGTTGAAACATTAACACATGTGACCAAAACAGAACTTTTATTATAACATAGAACAGTATTTCAGCAATAAAGCAGTATCCCAGCTGTGAGACATGGCGGCGGTAGTGTCATGGTTTGGCAGGTTCAATGGCATCTTGACCGAGTCAGTTTGCCATCGAGTTGATGGAACAATGGATGCAGAATTACAGCAGCAAATACTTGAGGAAGTATCAAAGACATGCAGTCAGATGATGACCCCAAAGCACAAAAGCTATTCAACCAAATATTTAAAGAAGAACAAAGTGCATTTTTAAAAATGTGATCAAGTGAAAAATCTTTTTTCCTATTAAAAAAGAAAGAAGAAATCTTGGTAGAACTTGAAGTGTGCAGTTCTTATGAAAAAGCCCACCAACAACCCAGAACTAAGCTGTTATTATTCTCCAAGCATCTGTGCGGGACTGGTCAACAGTTCCCGGAAATGCTCAGCTGCTGTTTTTGCTTCCACAGAAGTCACAGCACATATTGAAAGTAATGATTCAAGTGCGTTTACCACACACAGATATATAAATTTAGATCATTTTCCATCCATTCATTACGTGTATGTGCTTAAACCTTTACAGGGTCACGGAGGTTCTGCCGGAGATGAGTCCAGCTCTTTTCAATCAAAAGGCCGGGGAGGCCCCTGGACAGATCATCGGTCCATCACAGGACCACACATACACAAACAACCACACACACAAATCAGCCTGAGAAAGCTCACACAAGCCTAGCATGCAGACTGCACACAGAGGGGCCTCTGCCAGGATTCAAACCAGAAACCTTCTCTCCCTGATTATTCATCATAATTTTACCTCACTTCGTACTACTGGGTACATTTTCCACTTTTATGATTCGTGTGAAAAATCTCATGATGCTGAAAGTAATCTACGTGCTGAAATAAAGAGTAGATTATAGATTTTTAAGTATGGTTGTATATCTGTTATATGCTGTTGGGGTCGGTGGGGCTGTAGCTTTCCACAGCTGTCATGGCAGGATGCAGGGTACACCTCCAGCTTACTGCCACTTCATCACAGGGCTGATGCTGATGCAGATACTGTTTCTACCCTCTAACACACATACTCACACCGGTGGCAAATTTAGAGTAGCATATGAGTGAAAGTGTTTGGACTCGGACTGTGGGAGGAAAAGGTGGCAAATGGAAAACCCGAGTAGGCGTAGGGACAACGCGGAGCAACCTCACAGAACTTTCTTAATTTTTAATATAGTTTTTGTGCATTAGTAGCCTTCCTTTGACAGCAGATAGATAAGAAAAGGGAATAAAGAGCTGGGATGCAGCAAAGAGCCACTGGTCCAGGATGATGTGGTAAGAACCTGGGCTTGCTTTCCATTGCAGACATAATCAACAGAATTTATTTGCAGTGTGCACCAACTCACTGTTTACAAATCATCATTATTATTACCATGTACATTCACATTGTAGAAAGTGAGTATTTCTTTTAAAACACTGAACGACAGTATATCTCTGCTCCCTTTTTTGTTTGCAGTTCCTGTTTTTTCCCTGACATATCCCCACTTCACTAAAAGCTATTTCTCTTTACAACATGCACCTGTACTTCAACGAGCTCAAAATAAACAGCCAGCCTTAACATCTTTCGTCGTCCCCCCGGAAACCACAAACCACTTTACCAATAGCCTTGATCATGTGTTGCAACTACACATCCTCACAGCAGGAGCCGAGCCTGAGACTGATGCATGCGTGACTGCAGCCACTTAAACCAGGCCGTTCAAAGCCATGTGGAGCCAGCAGGTGCGTTTTTCTCATCTCCTCTTTGTGTTCCGAAATCGCTCCTTTTTTTTCTCTCTCAACTTCCTCATCTTCCTCCCCTTTCCCATGCAACTTCGCCTTAGCCATCCACCCACATCCGTGTATCAGTTAATAGGGATCAGAGAGCAGAACAATGCCCCGAGGCAGATCATGTGTAGCATCAAACCTAATCATCAGTACATAGGTTAGTAAACGTCCTCAGCTGGAGGAGCGTTGCATGCAGTAACGAACTGATGCCATCTACTGCCTACCAGACACGTCCAAGACACAGATGTTGTATTGAGACTATATATTCTCAGCAGTTTTTCATTCAGATCGGCAGGCTGTGTGGTCCCCGACATCTCACAACTAAACCTCACATCCCTCATCACAGATCTGACTTCCTGTGCTTCTGCAATAAAACAAGCAAAAAAAAAAAAAAGGACAGGATGTTGAGGGGGCAGAGAGGATGTTCGAACGCTGATCACATCCTGTGGCGGTAAGTGTCTGTGCGTATTTATGTCTGCCTTTTATTTGATTCACAGGAAGACACAAAATATAAATGATAAAGGAAAATGTAAACTCTAAAGGTGTTAAGTGATTTTGCCAAAGATAAACTTCCAGTGTTCTGCTCTTCAACAGCAGCTGATTGCTAACTTGCCATTAACTGAAGGTCAGTCTTTCTAACACCTAATGATTTTTTTCCTAATGATTTTTTTGTTCATTAACATCATTCACTTCAAGTTCTGATATCTTTTGTCAACAACAAGTCGATTAGCCTCAGAAACTGTTTCCTTCCTGTGACCCTTGCCCTATATGGACATAAGATGCTGGAGATTAAATTATTCACAGATTGTGTTTTTAATTTACATAATTTTTGAAAGTCTTTCAAAATCTTTGTTTATGGTCACGTATGCAGTAAAAACCAGTTCATTTTCAGTAAGTCACATGTGAGCTTTAAACATTTCCGCTGAAGTCCCACATTAAGTCCCAAAGCAAAACAGGAAAGTCCCAAGTCAGTTCTTGACTTTAGCTTGAGTCCTAGAAATTTTCCACGTTGTAGAGCACAACTGAAAACATGCAAACTGTGGGAAAAAGAAACATATCATGAAAACATTTGTTTGAAGGACATTTTTTTGCCGCTTTAGATGACAGCTTTGCACTCATTCGAAGCAATGACCTGAAGTTCTTTTCCTAAAGGAGCTGAGCACCTCCTGGTTCATGAGCTCAACTCCTTTATTTCACTCTGAAGTCTGATGCACCCCAAACGTCTCATTTGGAGTCAGGTTTGATGATTGTGGAGGGCAGGTCTGATCCAGCCCTTGTATAACTGTCACACTTGGTTAAATAGCCCTCACAGAGTGTGGAGGAGGTGTGATAGTAATGCTGATTAAGTTTGAAATAAGCATTCACATCGCTCACCAGGAGAGTATGCCCAGATTACCACATCTCCTCCCTCGTGCATCAAAGTGGAAATAACACATCCGTCTCACCAAGACAACAGCTACAACCAGAAGCCTCAAATTCAGACTCATTGGCCAAAGTTCAGATTTCTACTAGTCTGCCGACAGTGTCTTGTGTCTCAAGTTATTCTTTGCTTCTCATTGGCCTTATTCATTTCTTGTTTATTGGCAGAGCTTCAGTTACCTGGACAGGGTTCCTGCACTTTCCTCTGAACATTTAATGTTTGCATGCTCCTGCCACTTGAACCAGACACCAGGATCAGAAACCCTGCTGAGACTCATGTCAGATGTGACATGTCACATACATGTCAGGAGATGAGCTAAATGTAGGCGTTTCTCAGTGCTTATTGGTATTTATGTGATAAGATTATAGCTGATTTTCCCTCCCAGCCTGAGATAGTTTGTCAGGGGTGTCAGCAGCTCAGGCTCATGCTGGATCCCATACCCCAAAGCAATTATAAACGTCAGTCATTAATTTTCAGAAAAGAAATATTAATAGATTTTGGCAAACCAAGAAGAGCTCTTGATGTTTCCAGGATCAAAGTGAGTTTCCAGCGTTCCTTAGCAGTTATACCGGAATTATCTAAGTAGTAACTCATTAATCAATTAATATTTATATCAATTTACTTGTCTTTTTCGGGTGTCAAACAGATGAAGACTTTTGTGGATGACCAACTTGTAGTGAAGTTGAAAAATCAATGGTAACGTTCATCACTTAAGTAACATTAATGTAGGACTCTCTGCTACAGTGTGAACATGTACTATTGTAAATCTGAAAATTGACACGTTGACATCTGCACTTGATTTGGAAAATGAACTGATTAATCTGCCTCTTGGAGTTTGCATGTTCTCCCCGTGCTTGCGTGGGTTTTCTCAGGGTACTCCAGTTTCCTCCCACAGTCCAAAAACACATGTTAGGTTGGTTGAGAACCCTAAATTGGCTGGAAGTGTGAGTGTGAGCGTGCATGCTTGTTTGTCTCTCTAGTTGGCCCTGTGATGGACTGGTGACCGATCCAGGTATACCCCTGCCTACAGCCTGTAATGAGCTGGGATAGGCTCCTGTGACCCTGTGCAGGAACCAACGGGCATAGAAAATAGGTGGATGGATAATCTCCCTCTTTGTACATTTTTAGCTTCATGAAGCTGAAGCCTAACTGAAAATTTGTTGTTAAAATCAGAATTAAACCTTAAGTCATCAAATATGTAACTTCAGTTTCTTGGATCCAGCTAATGCACTTCGTGTAAATTTTTCTGTACTTAAATGTAACCTTACAACATTTTCATCAGGTTCAGCTCCTCCACAGCTGTGGTAAAATCAGCGAAGACGTCCTCACGTCAACAGCTTCAGCGCTGAAGAAGCGATGAAAGTGAGACTCAAGAAAGTAATGATGGAAAAGAAAATGAGTAAAGGAGAAAATAAGTAAATGGGTAAAAAACCAAAAAGGAGCAAACATTCAACAGTTTTGTAAAAGTGATTTATCCTCCACACCTACAGTGGTCACATCAGAGCTAAAGATTGCAACATTTCCTTTGTCTTTTCCACCTGAATCCTCCAGCCGGTGGAGGCCGATGGCCAACATCCTTGAGGCTGTTTCTGCTGGAGGTTTTTAGTCCCGACTAGGGTTTTTCCTCCCCACTGTTGCCATCTGCTTGCTCAGGATGTAGGAATGCAGCAAAGCGAAAATGAAGTGGAATCTGTTGGGTTTCTTAGCTAGATTGTTTTTTTCTAAACTGCCATCATAGGAACGCTGGATTTAGACTCTTTCCAAGTGACCTTGACTAAACGAAGGCTTTGTTTACACATGAAAATCACCAGGGAAGCCGTTCTCAGCTAAATACACAGCCAAAACATTTGTTGTTCGATTAAATTACCTCATATTAGAAACAACAGATCTTCCATCATGTTACAGGCATAAAATATATATGATCAGCTGCTGGGATTATCATTTTCTTTCATTTTTAGACCAGTGCCATGTAACTGAATGTGACTATTCTTAAGCATCTACTGGACTGCTTTACATTTCAACTGTTTGAAACATATCAGCCATGGATTACTCAAAATTCAGCACATTTATGGCTTTTAACAAAGGCAAACATGTGAAGAGGTCCACTGCACCGTGCCAGTATGGATATGCACAAAACAGCACACAAAGTAACAATTCAGCAATTCATACGCAACACACACATCACTAATTAAAAATCTATGAGCACCTTTAAGTTTTTTTGCTTTGTTTCTGCCTTTGCAGCAGCATAATCAATTAGAAAGGATAGAAGGGTAAAGTGATATCATCCTGATCCTCTCAATGTATGGATCACAGAGAAACAAACGCAAACGCGAGACACGCAGATGGGCAGGGATTACTGTAAAGAGCCAGCAGAGACTCATTGAGCCAAAGCCAAAAGGAAGGATACGGGTTCACAATAGCTCTGTTAGCAGTGTACCAGAATAACTGAGAAATAAGAATGGCATCAGGAAAAGAAAAGAAAAGACAGGAGCCTTGGAGTCAGACAGCACACAAACTTCAGACTGGAATTTTTTACATAGTTTCCCATCGCGATGGCCAGTGTTTTTCCAGTAGCGTCATTGGTAGCGAGGGTGGCCTGAAATCCCAGGTCTGAACCTCCGCAGACGTCTTCAGTGAAAACAGGAGAAAGGTCGTGCTTTTTTTCCTACAAAGGCCCATTGTGTCAGAGGTGATTCTGTCATGTTGCCTGCAGACGATACCGCAGGGTTTCACAGGAATGTCTCTTAACATAGCCCTCTCCTTTTTTGCATTTGTGTGTCTGTGCACCATGTATATGCATCATTGGGGAAATCATGTGTGGGTGTACTGTAAGCCCTAGGAATAGCATTTGCGTCGTAAACGCTCTGTTTAAAACAATCAATATCCACTCTGGTTTAAAAACACACACACACACACACACACACGCACACACAGCATAAAGTGCTGTACTTGATTTGTGTGTGTGTTTGTGTGCATTTCCACGGTGGGAGCCCTGATGCGGCGAGGTGAGTATGCGTGAGCGTGTGTGTGGGCTGCAGGGCCACCCTCTGATCGTCTCCCTGGCAGCCGCTGTGCTGAAGTGCTCTCTGGGTGCTGCAGAGGCCTCCCAGAATGAGAAGAAACACGCACACACTCCAAAGCTCTTTATCCGAGCTGACAACCTCTTTTTTTCTTCCCCACACATGTGCTGGACCAGCATAGCCTAGATGCATAAGCGCAACGTTCTGCCATGTTGTGATACACACATCACATCCATGCACATGCGTTTACACAAATCCTACCGAGCTCCTTCCATCCCCCCATTTGCCTCCCTTGTGTTTGATGTGGTCTTTGGAGAACCACGTTTAAAGAAATTATTCTCCAGCTTTGAAGTCGCTCTATGTTTCCCATGTTTCTCTTTCTGCAGCGTTTCCTCTTTTATCTTCTGACAGCATGCCAGCTGGGAGGGAAACGGGCCAGAAAGGAACAAGATACTTACCCCACATTCTCTATTTACCATGTGCCGTACCTGCGAACTTGAGAAGTTTTTTTTTCTCCTTTAAAAGCTTTTGTTTCTTGTAAAATACACCTTCAGCCTCTTTAAACAAACACCTCCAGAGGATCTCTTTGATGCCTTTCGAAGCATCTACCGTGTGTGAGGGAAGTGTTTTTGGTTATGTCTGGTATGTCAGTTTGCTGTACCAAGGCACAGATACTTCAACAAATTCATCTGCAGCACAAAAAATAAAAACCCAAAAACACCCTCTCAGCTCTTTTTCACACACACAGAAGTCACTTGTGAGGATGACGGAACAGAATGGAAAACACTCGCCTAACAAATGCTGACATGCCTTTTTGCCAGAGATCCAAATTGCGGCACACATGTTGTTGTTGAGCAGGTTAATGAGGAATTTAATGCACCATGTGATGCAGAGGTTGCAACACTGTGATGACTGTTTCCATTCAATAAGACTGTTGTGCAAAATCCCAGCTGGCTGAAGACAACGCAGCACCAATAATCCGGTGAGTATTCCCAAGCTTGAGAACTGTGCAGCACAGTGTAACATTCACAGAAAAATAACCTGACACGGAGGTGATAAAATCTGAATTGGACATTTCAGTGTGCTTGATAGAGTCCAGTGTTTCCCATCTCTGTTTCTCAGAGTTTACGACCCTGCGTGTTTAAGATGTTTCCCTGCTCAGACACACCTGACTGGATCACCATCAGCTTGTAAGTCTGTCAGGCCGCATGTATCAGAGCAGGGTAACATCTAAAACATACAGGACAGCATGCTCCGAGGAGCAGGCTTGGGAAACACCGCCACAGACCGTGTAAGAACTTGACAAACCCCTGTGACATCACCCACAGGTTTTCTGAAGCTCTCCTCAGGACTGAAGTCTCTGTTTTCTCATACTGCGTGGTGCCAAGTTGCAAAAGGGCAGTACGAACCAGGGAAGGCGGCTGTAACACACCCACTTTATTTCAGTCAGTTAGCCGTTTTAGCTTGGCTGGCTTCGCGTATGTTAACCTGTTATGCTAATCAATGCTAATATGCGTACTTTCCTTCTGATCAAATCAGCTGGAACATCTTCATTTCCAGTGCCAACGAACTGACATTCAGTGGTATAAGAGCTGACACAGGAACCAGCCGAGCTCCGGTGGGACCCGTGGTTGTTTGGCCACTACCAGTGCAACTGGCTGATTGATGGCAGATCAAACCAGATTTCTGCTTTGACCAGTTATAAAATGATCCTTCAGTTAACCTGCGCTGGAGCTGCAGAGCTGCAACTGAACATTTGCAACAGGACTTTTGAAATGTGGTTTTCGTGCCATCTGCTAAAGTTAGCACAAGGTTCCTGCTGCTTAGGTAAGCTTTGTCCTTCAAAGCCAGCCCACAAGCAGTCACAGGGTCGTGGAAGTAAAATTAACAGCACAGCAAAATGTATTCTTGAGAAAATATGAAGGACTCTGTTTGGTCTTTATTCACAGGTCAAAAGTGCTGTGCAGCAAAAGTGTCAGCTGGCCACTGGCTATCCCGTCTACCAATCAGACCCCCCCTCTAATTATACATAAATATGTTGCTTTATATCATTTCCTCTGATGTGGTACAAAAGAGAAAAAAAGAACCCCTCCCCCCACTATAAAATTATAACTGATGATAAACCTGGTTATGAAGAAAACAGGTTTTTTTTGTTTTGTTTTTGTTTTTGTTTTTTTTTAATTAACCAGGCTGCAAATATATTTATTGCTGCTGCATGCTTTAAACTTGGCCATCAATGGAGACGGACTCACTTCTGGACCGATCCCCCAGTGGTCAGTCAACAAATTCAAGTTTTTCCTACTTCTACCTTGGCTTCAACCCAGACATTGGAATGGTGGCATTTGGATTATACAACTCTGTGTCATTTGTTCTTATATGAAAAATGAAATTTATTTTAAAAAGCCAGTGACTCCTGTATATACTTCGACTTTTTTTTCTTTGCAGACAGTATGAGTAGAAGATAATTTGGTGTACTTTTTTTCTTCTTATCTTCATTTTATTTGCTAACAGGTAACCATTTTTGTGTCTTAGAATTTAAATAATTTACAAAAAAAAAAGGGTTGGTACTTGGGTTATTTAGTGCTAGTTAGGAGGTGATGTAAAATGATGTCAACAGCTGATTGTTATGATGATCTGGAACAACGGTAATATCCATGAAAGGCTGAGTTTTTGAGGACCAAAGACTGGCAGAGGAGCTCTAATTTGTCCATAAATCCGTGGAAAAAAATTGAAATGTTTAAAAACAAGATCCCTTAAAGAAAGATAGGATGGGATTTTTAAATGTTTTTACCAGATTCAAGGAATCTGGAAGAATTTCAACAGTTAAAGTGGAAGGCCAAAAAAAATATCCAAGGTACATGATTTCTAAACACAATAATGATCTTCCAAACTGTTATCAGAGGGAAGTACAAAACCCAGGCTCCGTGATGCCATAAGGATGTGTCAGTGCCCTCAGCAAAGGTCATCTGCTCTTTTGTGAATAACAGAAAATAAATAAATATAAAAGATTTAAGAGCGTCATGTGCAGCCTTCAAGACAGTATCTTTTTCCTTATTTCCAGGGACATTTATGCATTTTTCAAGACAATGCAAGACCACAGTCTGCACACATTTTGAAGGCATAGCTGATGAAGAAGAGGAGACCAGTACTAAACTGGTTTGTCTCCAGTCCTGAGATGCCCTCAGTGGAGAGGATGTGGAAAATTTTGAAATGAATTTATAAAAGAAAAAAAGCCAGCTGCGCACAGTGACGTTTCTTTGTTTGGAAGGAAGGAAGACTTGGTAAAATCAAAACTGAAACCCTTCATCACTTGATATAATGACTGTCAAAAGGCCTTTTAAGTGTTTTGATGTGGAACGTCAACATTACCAAATTGTAAAAGCTTTATGTTCCCCCTTTTTTTTTTTTTTTTTTTTTTTTGGCAGGCCTAAAATGCAAATAGGAATCTATATTAACAAATGAAACAAAGTTGATCGGCAGACACACAGCTTCATAAGTCTATGCAAAGAATCAAAGTTAGTTTTTGGGTCTTCAACGTCGTCTCAAGATTACAGCTTGTTAAACAAACCAGCAGAGGATATTAAAACATTTGAAAAAAAAAAAAACATTAACCCCACACACGGATGTCCAAATGGTCTCTCTTCCTTTTTACTTTTTTTGAGTCGACATTGTTTTATTGTTAACTGACTATTGTGACTGGTAATATCTGACCTTGTTTATCTCTGTCCTCGCCATCTGAACTATTCAAGAGCAGAGAAGCTTGACAAGCGTAGCAACAGTAACTAAGAGGGTTAATGCCAGGCATTATGAGTGGCTGACTTGGGTTAGAATATGTTTCCAGGTTTAAAAGTTAAGGTAACACTGAGAGAAAGCAGAACAACATTTTACAAGAGATCACGCAGCACGCAGGATATCACAGGAACAAACAGGAACTGTAATTTACAAGACTTGAATATTATTGCTTCCTCGTGAATGAGTTCGTTGCTCTTCAGACTGGATGATAATAATATTCCTACCTGACTGCCTGATGCCCACTTCAGGGCCACTTTATTGTCACTAGTGAGTTCCCTGCTGCCATCAACATCACCCGTACCCTTCCTCTACAGCAGCTCGGAGAGACAAACAGGAAGCAGCTGTTGCCAGGGAAACAGCCAGAAGAACTGCAGAGCTGCACTGTGCCAGAGTGTGAGAGTGAGGTAAGAAAAGACAGAAAAAATGTGGAGGGAAAGCTTTGCTGTGGCGGGTGAATCTAATTAGACTGTGACAGAGGATAAAAAGGGATATTTCTTGCTTCAAGATTGCGTTGATAGGAGGAGGAACGTTTGCGCAAAGACTGAAGGCTACCTGTGTCTAATCTTGGGAATAGGCTGACTGACGCACAGAATGAAAGACAAGCTTTGGAGTCCTGGCAACGCTGCTATTTCTCTCCCCCACCAACCCCTCCTCTTCTCGCACACCCCCACACCTCCTTCTCATCTCTCATCCCTCTGTCTCCTCGCTGCCATCTCTCCTCCACGTCTGTCTTGTGCCTTGGCATAAAGTGATTGCATATGGATTGTCACATAATCCGATTCTGTCACTGAGAATAGCTGTACCGCCACGGGCCTGTCATTTCCTCCAGAATGTGAATTTGGATCACTTATCCATACGAATTAACAGGATGAACAGAGATTCATTACATTAGTATTCACCGTTACTGTGAAGGCTCACTGTGAGAATTAGTTTCATGGGAGCTGGCATGGTTTTCACCTGTGAAATGGTGTTACAAAGTGGAAAGTCTGGCATTTGGATCGACATTAAAGAACTTGCTTTCTCCTCTGGGTCTTTGCTCAGTGGTGACACACAACTCAAAACCCTCAGAGATAATTTTAAGGCCACCTGCCTTTGATCTTGTCCCATAAAAACAAACGGGAATCTATCAAAAGCTGCCAACTTTAAAGCTTTTCATGGCTGAGTTTGCACACATATTTGTGCACACGCTCACAGACACGAACAGACGCTCTCGTAACAATAACAAGACGGAGATGCGTGGAAGCAGATAAAGCATGAAGGAATATCACACAATAAGTGATTTTCTTTTTCTTTTCTCTCCATCACTGGATCGCAGTCGTTTATGTGGATATAGTTTCCCTCCTCGGGGAAGCTCTTCAGACAAACGGATTTGTTATCTTGTCCTCAGGAAAAGAAAGATGTTTCCAAAGCTCCTGGATTCTCCGCCAGTTCTGGCAAAATGCCTTTTTTCTGTGTTTGTATTTTTACAACTTTTTCTCAAGGAAAGGTGTCTAGTCAGATTCCCTCAAGATTTAAAAATGGATTTAAAGTAAAGGTCCTGAAAGCGGGGGCACTTGTGGCACGAAGCCGAGTTCAACACTCTTTCACTGCACCCTCAGCAAAGGCATCGCCAGTAAGCTGTGAATAGAGTGAAGCTGACCAGAACAATCAATACTGTCTTACAGTAAACTGCAAAATGTGGCGAGAAAGCTTAAAATATTAATTTGTATCCAGGGACACAATTTTTTTTTTTTTTTTAGTTTTTCCATGAGACCAGATGTAGTGATAAGTGCATGGAGTGATGCAGTCTCAAAGCATTTGTCACATCTGGGATTGTCTTCACATTTATCAGCTGGAAAAAGTCCACATCTGGAAGCTGGAGGGCCTTCCCGACCTTTCCACACAAGCCTATTTGAATCCCGGCTGGACTAGTTGGGTTGGAAGGTAACACTGAATTTGAAATGTTTATTTTGGGTTTTCAGTCACATTTTATTTGTACTTTTCCCCACTGCTTATAGGATTATACCTTAAAAACAATATGATTCTAAGGTAACTTATCAAAGACTACAAGTTGGGGTTAACCATTAAATTTGTTTTTGAATAATAACCTGAATAAAGCAGAAATAAATATGCATTTTAAGGCATCACAAAAGAACTGTTATTAAAAACGAATCCAAACCTGAATGATAAATTATATTATCAATGATATATAATTAGGTTTCAAAATAAAGAGAAATAGAGTGTTCTTTGCTCTGAAATGGTTGGGAGTGTGTGTGCTGAGAACACTGATTTACAGATCTCAAACCAGTTCAACACCAACTAGTTAAACATGGTTTGTTTTAACTGAATCAAACTACTCACGCTGCAGCCATTAAATGTTCCTGCCCTCTTCCAACTGTTGTGTGAGCTACCACTATAGTTAAATTGTGCAAGTGACATTCCCAGGATGAGTATCTCCTACCCATAAAGCAGCAAAGCCACGAGGTGATGCAACCGAGTTGGCAAGAAAGAGAGTCAACGTCTCCGTCAGTGATCAGCAGTTGCAGCTGTTTATTTGTTAATCCCAGACATCTCTCGTGAAAGTCTGCAAAACCACCAGGTAAGAATGGGGGGGTGTTGGCAGTAATCTTCACCTCTGTCATCGTGGCTCTGCCCTGCTTCAATCCAGTAAGCACCCGCAGACTTAGCTCTCTTCGAGCGTTGGTTCTCTATATAAGCAGTAAGCCCTCTGACCTTTTCACTGATGTGTCATCAGCCGTGATGCAGGATCCTTGAGTTGGGTCTACAAGCCATCCAACAAGCATAAATCTAACCCCCTGAACTGATGTGTAGTCCCTCCAACATCTGCTGTGATGCATATAAATGTTGCTCTTTACAAAATAAAATCAAATTAAAATCCATCCGTCCATCCAGTAACGTCCTCTTATCAGAGTTCAGGCCTCTGAGACCCAGACCTCCCTCTCCTCTGCCACCTTCTCTAGTTCTTCCAGGGGAAGACTGAGGCATTCCCAAGCTAACTAAAGGGTGTAGTATCCCCAGCATGTCCGGGGTCAACCACGGAGCCTAAGCTTAGTTAGGGATGCTTAAAACACCTCCCCAGGTAGGCATCCTTACCAGATACCAGAACTACCCCAACTGGTTCCTCTCATTGTGGAAAAGCATCGACTCGACTATGAGTGTCTCCTGAATGATGGAAACACATTTTCCACTTCTTGCATCCACATTCTTATTCTGTAGGTCACCACCCACAGCTCATGACCACAGTGGAGGGTCTGAATACAAGTCTATCTCCTACTCTTCATATACTTCACAAAATACTTAAAATCCTTGGATTTGGGTGCCATATGGGATCACGGAAACCACATGGGATTATGGATTATTGGAGATCATCATTTTTGATAAAGGTAAGTTTTTATGTGCTTAACCCTAAGACTCCACAGTTCAGTAAAACTTTCAGTAGTTCTGTCCTTTACCATCCTTAGACAATTGTAATCTATAATGATGGTTCCCAAAATTACCTATTTACCTAAATGGTGCCCTCAACACCCCACCAGTTAACACTTGAATCTTCCAAAAGCTGCAAATCTCCCCGCCTACACTCTCCTTACCACGTAACTGAGCCAGGTCTTTCTCTGTTGGGGCTTATTAAACTGCGTAGCTAAATGCTTAACCTGAATGCATTGCTTAAATAACCAAATCTTGCACATATTTAAATATTTAGTTCAACATGTTAAGATACTAAGTAGCACTAGAAGGAAGAAAATCTTGTCGTCTGTATCTGTGATTTTGGGAACTTGCAAAATCTGTAGCCTCTCAAGGACTACACTACTTCGCACTTTGTGACATCACCGAGGACGCTGTTGCTGCAGAAGCAGAAAAAACTGAACTACATCCTCTATCTAAAATCTTGGGAGACTATTTACCAAACTGATAAAGTAAATAATAATCAAACAAAAATGTCCCGGCCGTGGTTTGATGTCATTTGTGGGTGAGCTGCTTGTGTCATCTGCTCTTTTTGTCAGAGTGATTCAAACTCAGTTTTTTTCCACAAATCTTCCGTGAAGACTGGTCTCTGGTTCACACGACACAAGCTCAGAGCCTGCTGCAGTCCTTCCTTTTAAAAATGCCTTCTTAAAAAGCACTCTTCAGTTTCTAAAAACTCTGATTCTTGATTATTTGAAGAAGTCTTTACAGAAGAGGAAACGGGAGTAATAATTTCTATTTACCTCCTTCCATGATGGAAGTTATTATCACGGAAGTTCTTATCATACTGGCTTCTCTTTTTTGGAAACATATCACAACAAGCCAGCAAAGGAAAGCAAAGGCACCAGGAAGGATGATTACTGCTGAGACCAGAAGAAATAAAATGTCAAGTAAAAGTCAGATCTTTTTTGGCAATTCATAATGAGATCAAACACAATTTCAAAAACGCTTGCTGCAAAATCAACCAGTTTCTTTCAACCCAACTTAAACAACCTCTTTTGTGAAACCTCCACCAGCACTTCCAGCCCTCATTTCACAGTATTTACATCAGATAATGATGGTGTGAAAGATTTTACATTGTCATCTTTTTCCCCCGTCTAGTGTAGTTTGTCATTTGCTGCCTTATTCAGCTGATTATTTTGGCTGATTTCTCTTTCCAAGGAGCAACCGGTCTTGACACACGCACCAGGCGTTTTCATAAACCGAGTCATCAAGTTGGAGCTACATACGTCAGAGAACAATGTTGCTCAATCATCCTGTAAACCACAAGTGATGCGGTTTGAACAAGCTGTGACCTTACCAGCATTCAGGTTTGTGAAAATTAGTGGAGGAAGAGAACAACAAAAGTCACACAGCCAACTCGCAAATAGCTTACACTTTCCATTAATTGATCAAAACAAAAACAGGGAAAATGAAAAAAAATAGCTCCCTGCTGTCAGGCTTCCATGAATCGTTCTTTCGTTAAAAATAAGGTATTCACAGTGTATTTCATAGTTTATTCTCCTTTCATTTCTTGCTCAAACCTTCATAAAACTCACAAACTCAACCCATATTGGTAAACATGATGTCAGCGTGGACTATCCACATCACTTCTCTCACTGTTGCTTTTACGTGTCGTTATTTCATTTGGTTTAATGTGATAACAATGTCGATAAAAATAACAGTGATGGCATAAATGATGATAAACAGCTCTATCATCTGAGTACACTGCATCTTTTCAGCAGACGCTGCATTTCACGCCTCCTCAACACGCAGTGATCATGGGTGGACGTGACCATAGCAAAGTTATTTCTGGTCACTGCCATGACCAGTTCGGCTAAGAATAAACCCCGATAGGAAGTGATACCTCTCTGTCTTCAGCTCCAACGTCAGTGTTGTTACAATTTCCCCCATAACAAGGGGCAGATGTCCAGCATCGCTTTATTTTACCGCTACTCAAATGCCACACGCATGAATGCAGAGAGAGGATTTTACATTTCATCTGCAGCTCTTTTTATTTAGTTCTGCTTTAGAAAATATTTCACAGAAACTGATTTTCTTTAACTTCTAAAAGAAATCTACCCTTATGTAAATAACTGCTGGGCAGGTAGATGCATTTTTGTACCATCTTAGAGCTTTAATGATTCCTATGTCCTTGTAAGAGATGCAAATAAAAGTGAACACATAATCTGGCTGTGTAGAGACATGAAAAGCGTTTACATCTCAGCAGTTATTTTTGTGCCTCGTCTCACGCAGCCATCCACACCGTCCACGGTCAGGCTCAATAAGATTTGAAGACTAAGCTTGAATTATGGTAAACTGCATGCAAATGGGCTTTTCAGATTCGGTAAACAGCTTTTCAGCTCCTCCGTTTTTCCAGACACTTCTGATAAACTTCATTTTTTTTAATCTTTGCCTTCTGACACTTACTGCTCTTTTTTTTTACTGGTAAGACCAATTTTTGTCAATTTTCTTCTTTTCTTTTTTCATAGAAAGTTGCACAGAAAGAAATGAACGCTTGAAGGACATAAGACAGAGGTAGCTCTGCATAGCGTTTCTTGTGAAACCTGACACAAGGTGATTTGGTCTTAACATGTTTATATATTTATCTTCTTCTTCTTCAGTGAAATGATGGAATGAAAGTGTATGCCTTCAGCAAATAACCCATTAATAATTCTTTCAAATAGATACATCCATTAATGAATAATGTTGTTTAACTTAGAGTTTCAAGCAACATTGCGCATATTTTTTTTAACTTTCTTTTACATTCATTTTGAAGTGTTTGGGGTATTGGGGAAACTACTGTGCAACCTTTTCCCTTAAAAAAAAGTCATGGCAGAACGGAGTCTCTGTTTCAGTTTACATGTTTGTTTTTCTTTTTTTTTTTTTTTTTGGTCCAAACCCAGCACCTACAAATGTAGGTTTTGTGATTAAACAAAGCTATTTTTTGTCTGTTTTTGCCAGAGCGGAATATGCAAATCCACTATCACCGGTCTGAAACTGCAGCAGCCACTCATACATCTCTGTTTATATCGCTTTTACCACAGAGAAAAGGTAACAATGAGCAAGCACGAAAAACTTCCCATTCAGAGGGAGGAACTCTGAATTTAAGCTCCAGTTTTAACCCGAAGGTTTATTTAAAATTTCTAAAATTTGCTAAAATCAAAGGAGTCCAAATTCTCTCTGAAGTGACTCTCACTGACCAAATTAATTATTTGATTTAAACTGATGTTCAGCTTATGGCTCACTCATTTGCATGTTGTGTTACCAGATGATAGAATCATTTAACTTACGTTTAATAAAATAGTCCAACTGATTTCATCCATTTCTTCAAGCATGAAAAAACATAAGGAAAGTTTACTTTTTAGTCTAATATATTTTATTAAAAATGTCTATCTCCTTACCTATTCACGCTTATCACAATTATATGTTCAGCCATGGACAAAAAATGTACACATATTTTTTCTCATTATATATACACAGAATTGGATTCATATCCAGCCACAAAGGTTCAGCAAAATAAGCACCCTGAGTTATTATTTACAATTTTAATTGGTTTGTTTTCCACCTGTCTGAAAAATAAAATATTGTAGGAGCAGAATATACAACATCAGTTCTACACAATGATAGAAACTGATTATGGAAACGGAGATTTTGATAACAAAGTTATCAGAATATAAAGAGTAAAATTATATCATTTAAGTTTCTGTAGCTGCACAAAAATAGTGAGTGTTCTGTTATCAGTACAGGCTCGTAAAAGTATGTGAATTTGTGTTCATGTATATGTCATGTAGACTGAAGTTGATCAGATATGAAGATATGAATAGTGAGATTTCTCTATGGAATTTTTTTTTTTTTAAACTTTTATTCTGAAAATACTGAAATGTTTTTAAAACATTTAAGTCAACATAACAATTTAATGCATCCCCTGTAGTTGTTAAGTAGTTTAATTACTAAACTCTCAAAAATTTTTAACAATAAAAATTGATTTTTTTTTTTTAACACCAATGTGACATAAATTGAAATTAATGACCCAAATGTTGTCCTCGTATTAAGTTTTGGGGTTCATACAGCTCAACTTTTCTTATACAGTCAACTACAACTGTTCTGTTCATAATCTGAATCTGGGAGAAGCCTAACAAGCATTGCTGTTCTTTGTTTTTTTTTTCTTTTTTTAATTTTTCCCTCTCTCTCTTTCAGTAAGACCTCTCTGACCCAGTCACCGTCTGTGATCTCCCACATTTACAACACGGGGGGGTCAAGCTACAAGACTGGTGGCATCAGACCACCAGCGAGGTCAGAGACAGAAAAAGAGACCGAGATTAGACAGAAATAGACTAAAAAAAATTACAATGATACAAAGAGTTGTGGATAAAAGAGGAATGATGTGGAGAAGGGGTCTGTACAACCCATGAGTACAACTGAAAATCAGTCATGCAGAGAGCGGTACAGCAGTGCAAAAATGAAATCTAGATACATATGAAGGGACAGACCCACCTTCTGCCCCTGAACAAGGGGGTTAACTGACTTCATGTCATGCACTAGCCTCAGTTACGGTGTTTGTGTGTGTTTGACTTCCTGAAAACGGTCATATGAGAAATCCCAGTTGGAACTTCAGAGGAAAATTTACCCAATGTTTCAAATTTTTACCCACATTCAACGAACATCTCTACTTTAACAATGAATATTCACACATGTCTGTGATGATGAGTCGTGTTAGGTGCATCCTTGTGATTCGCACGTATGAGTCATGGGTAAAAACCCAGAACCCCGTGGTCCTACTCTCGTACACGGGGCCTCTCCATGGGATTTTTGAGCAGGATAAGTCGGAGCTGGAATCGCTTCTGTGGAATCTCTGCTTTTTATTCATGTAACACACATCCCACTTCCTCTTACTGACACCAACCAGAGACAGAAACCCAGAGGGAAGCTGCATCAGGCAGATCCAGTGTTTGTGATTACAAGTCAATGCCCTGTCACATTCTGAAATTCATCTGAAAATGTGCTTGGTTTAAATATCTTAATTATAAATAACATCAGTACAGTAATAAATTATCTGCCAAACCTTCTTATAGGAGGAATGTGGGTAACCTCATGGTGACGCGGTTGTTTTGGGAAATGAGTGAATAATCAGTAGAGGGGAGTATCTCAACAGAATTTGAACAAAATCTGAGAAATACATAAAGACATATTACTCATAATTAGTCATTAAATGTGTTGATGGGTTTAGGTTCCTGTAATATCTGTCCCTTAGATGTTTTGTGCCTCATTCAGTGTCACAAACGTGCAAGTAAAGGCCAGGTTTACGCAATACATCATATACATCTGTACCTCATCCTTGGGGGTGGGCGAATTAGCAGCTAAACTACACGCTTACCTTCGCTACAGATACTTTATCAAATAAAAGCCTCTGTATCTGGATAGTTTGTACTATTTGAAGCAAACTGTTGGTGTTTGTTGTGTGCTTGGCTGGCATGTTTAGTGAAAAGTAAACTATTCAAAGAGTAGGTTGATGACTGACTTGCTCTTATTGTTTAGCATCAAACTGATTGTCATCCATTTACTGGTATTAAATGCAGAGATTCATTTAATTACATTAACTCTGATAGCTGCAGTTGTTAAAGCTGCTAAAATCCCTATAGAAACATATATAAAGTATAATTATCCATGCATTTTTTTGTTTATTCAAATGTGAGTTCATCCTGTTTAGTTTTGTGGAAAGTGCCAGATGCTAACCCAGCTAGCAGCTAGAGGCAGGATACATCCTGGACATGTTTCCAGTCCATCGCGAAATTAAAAAAAACACCACATTCATGGTCAAATTGGACCGAGTGTGCAAAGCATGGGCTGAGGGATGACGTCCCAAAAAAACAAAAAACAAATTAAAAACAGACATGAGGACAAACATCTCTCCACAGAGAAAATCCAACCAGAAACCATTCTATGAACCACACCATCATACTGCCTGAGCACAAAGATTTAACTTGTAAATTTAAATATTATCTTCTGTAAGAATTTCTTGATAGGTACTTAAAAAAAAAAAAAAGACATGCCTCTATATTGGCCAGTTTTTATTGAAATGAAACCTCTGGAACATGGGCAGTTTGGTAAAGGACAAATGGACAGAAGACAGAAAATCCATTGTGTGGGGTGTAAAGATGATCTGATTGCATTTCGGTTATTAAAGAATATATGTAGCTGTGCTCCAGGATCACATCCCAGTTTAAAACCAGAGTGAATTCAAGATTTTCAGATCTGTAAAACGTGACCGTGATCTGCATCATAAACAGCAACCCACATGCTCAGTGCCCCACTCAGATCCACCAGTGAAAGCATCCCCCGTGGTTATTTGCATGGTAAAAACCAACACAAACATGTCCAACGACTGACGCAGTTTCAACAGCCCAGCAATTCCCTGCTCCTGAAATCATTCTGATTATTTTAGCGAGGAACATTGGACAAACATCTATAGCTTCAGTTGAGGACACTGAGCACAAAAACCTGAACACTTACCAGCTGAGACGTCCCACTGTGTCCCTGAATGGCAATGGAAACAAGAATTACATCACTAAAGATGGATACTGAGGAGCTTCCAACTACAACTCGGGGAGCTCAAAGGTGATTTCAGTATCTATTACCCAAAATAGTTTTCTGTACATGTGTGTGGGTACATGTGGCTGTTACAGACCTATCAAGTGGGGAAGGAGGTAATAAAAATAGGATATTTGATTCGTGAGGATAGATAAACAGCCAGATAAAACATTAGACATTAGGCTTAATCTTGGGAGTTATAAAGATGATATGCTCCATCTGTAAATGACTTTTTTCAATCCTCATCTTCCCTGCTGTGAAGGCTCTGCATTAATGACGTTCACATGCACAGATATTAAAATCATTATGGCAATCATGTGGCATACCCTCCTTCTCTCTTTCTTCCTCTCCCTCCTCCTCTGAATCAGCCTCTCTGCAGCTGCCAGCTTCTAATGGCTTCCAGATTTCCATCTACGTTCCCATTCTCCCTGCCTCGCTGCAGCGTCTCAGATGAACGGGCCAAAGTGGAAGTGGAAATCCGCTGTACTTCAGCCAGTGAGTCAGCTCTTAAGGCACCCATTTGAAGGGGGGGAAAAAAACCACAAACAAGGGTTTGGAGAAGTAGTAGATGTTGTTTTTCATAAATCACAGTAAAGGTTGTTGGGAAAATTTCAAACGGAAGACCTTTGATGAGCTTATTAGTTAAATATGTGTGTTTATACACTGGGGAAAACATTCAGAGAAATGCTGTTAAAGTTATTTACTTTTACTGGAAGCTGGTATGTTATGGCTGTGGGAGAGGATTTGTGCTTTTAAGTTAATATAAGCTTACTAATGTGTGTGAACAAGTGTATGTGCATGGGCAGTCTGTCACAGAGAAAGCCTTTTTCCAATTATATAGTTCAGAAAGGAAATGATATAGTTTAGAGGGAATGGTTATGTCTGGTTCTGATGCTGTTCTGACTTCAGCTTGGGTTTGTGACTGATGATGGTCAAAGACTGCGCGATAACAAGTGGCACAGGGGCAAAATGGAGCCGGTATGGCCCTGTGTGTTTCATTTAAATGAACATCCAGCACAAATGTTTGCACTCACAGGCCACTTTGTTACGTATACCTGTTCATCTGCTTGTCCATGCAAATATCTGGTGAGTTTGTCGCACGTGTGGAAATGTCGACATGGTCAAGATGACCTGCTGAGGTTCAAACTGTGAATACACTCAAACTACGTAGCTGAAGGGACATATATTTTTTCCATGAATGTGACTCATTTGATATTTTCGGGACTGTGTGGACAGAACAACAACTGTCAGTTCAGATTTTCAGGTCAGAATTGTGTCACTTCAACATATGCTCCTAGTTCTGATATGTATGTTCTACGTGGCCATGCGGTGCACATGAAAGCTGACATGTACATTGTGCATACACTCAGCATTGTGAAACCGGGGATGCATTTCATAGCAGACATGAAGAGCTTGGCAGCGCTGCAAAAATCAGTCAGCAGCTACAGACATGACAGCAGTCTGTGGTAAACTAACGTATCTACAAACATTTTCGTTCTGCATTGTGTTTCAAGTCTCTCGTTTCAGTGGGATCCTAGAAATTTGACATTTTTAGTTGCCGTTGATGATGGCGTGCAGAAAGACATCGGTAGTTCAGAGGTGTTGAGGAGTGTGACCGGTGGAGCCAAAAAAAGGCTTCAGAAAAAAATAAAACACAAAACAGGATACAAAAAGCCAGGACACCACACAGGTGAAGGCTGGGGAGCAGACACAGCAGCAGGGAGGAAGAGAAAAACAAGATAATAGCAGTTTGTCAACATGCGCTCTTGTGCATGCTTGTGTTCTTGTGAAACGTCATCATCTGCAAAGTTGTAGAGAACGCATCTGAGCAAGAACAGAAGAAATGTGTTCTTGCTCCGCCCCTTTTATCGAAGATGCATCCCAGAATACATTTTGTACCAACAAGTAAAAAGTAATGCATTTTTTGGTACTGACCATTAATATATTTGCAAAATAAAAATAAAAAATATTGAGTAAGATTTGCCAAACTTTATGACCTTTAATTGTGCCTTCAGCTTCTAAAATATTGTTGTTGGTCAATAATTAAGAGAAAATTCATTTTTACTTATTTTACTTTACTTAAAAATGTAACTTAGTGCTTCCAGGCTAGAGTCCACCTACAGAAACGTGATTTACGTTTTTTTTTTTTCTAAAGCAACATAAAATGAATCTGTAGGCTTAAAAACAAGCAAAAGTAGTAGAAAAGAAGAGAAGAGTAAATATAAAGTAGGTTTTTCCATAAATGATGTTAAAACATGGATCCAGGCTTCTTTGGGTCAAGGATTTAGACGCCTGGTGGCAGTATAATGGTATGGGGGACAGTTTCTTGTTAAACTTCATGTTGTTCAAATACCACACTCTTACCAAGTATTGTTTCTGAACGCGTCCTCTCTTTTGTGATGGTGTGACTTTCTTCTGATGGCTGCTTCAAATAATCGCAAACTGGCTTCTTGAGCACCAAAACTAAGTCGCTGTAATCACTTCACAGTCACAAGATCTCGGTCAAATAGAGCACCTTTGGCATCTGGCGATAGCTGACAGACCTGCAGCAACTGAGGGATGCTACCATGTCGAGATCTCTGAGGAACGTTTCCAGCACCTTGTTGAAGTTCATCCACAAATACTTAAAACTGCTCCAGGGGCAGCCTGGTACCGGCCACTTGCACTTCAAAAAGTGGCCTGTGCATTTGTGCCGTCTGCCCTTCACAGACTGTAGTGCTTTTAAATAGCTGTACGCGGAGACAACGCCAACAGACAATCCACCTCCCGCAGCTGAGAAAGGTAGTGGAGCGAGCGCTGCCTCATATGAAGTGCTAAATGACATTTTAATGGTAACAACTTTCTTTTTGAATCCAGCCAGTTTCTACGATTGTTTTGATTACTCACTCTTAGTCACCGCTAGCTGCAGCAGCAAGACGAGGGCCTCATGTGGCACACACCACAGCAAACACGGGGCACAAAGAGCCCAGTAAGACGGAGGTCTATCAATCACATGATGTCACTGTGGTCCAACTAAGAGGAGAGTGGGATGTCTGCCCTATTGTTGGACCTTGTTATGTTGCGGTAGGTGACATCACCCTTTGTGGAGTCTGTCATTTAGGAGTGATAAATATCCTTTTTCCAAGCATCTGTGAGGGGAGCGTGAAGCTGCGGAGAGACAAGCTTCGGCCCTGGAGTTAAAAGGGTCCTAATAAGAGTTCTGAGGTTGTTATTGTGTGGTGAACAGGGGGCCCGCTGGGGAAAGTACCTGACCACAAATCAGTTAGTGGCACAGAGTGCTATGAGAACAAATGCACGGTCACACAAAAGAGCTGACATAAAATCAGAGAAAAAAGTCAACCAATAAAATTTGTGGTTTTCTCTATGAGTATTTAAGCACTTTCCATTATGGGGTGCTCCGAAAACTGCTGTAAAAGCTCCTATTTTTGAGCACTGTCATCACTTTACAAGCATTTGTCAGCATGTTGTTGTCACACAAGATGAAGCTGGCGAATAATAAACACTGAGCACGGTTGCACACATCCACTGAATCATCTGGCCCCGGTGTATTTGACCCAAAACTGTTTAACACACTCATACGCTCGCATCCGAGAACAAAGCAGGGGTTTGAGCAGGCGGAGGTTCAAGTTGTTGCATGCTTTGTTTTTAAGTCTTGTTATCTCCTCGCCTTTCAAAGTGAGGCATCCATCAGCCCCGGCGCAGGAGACTCATGTTGGTGACAGCCGGGCAGACAGCTGCGACTCTGCCTGCAACCATCAATGTGAGACACTTGTCAAAGGAGCCATTGAGAGCATGACAGAGCGAAGCAATCTGCCGTGGAGGTATTCAAACTTCCACGGTGCGATGCCAAATGGGAGCGAGCCGGTAAAAAAGAAAAAGTGATGAGTCACTGAATTTCCCAAAATCCCCCTCCCTCTCCCTTCCTGGCTTACTGGAAACGGAATGTTTTTTTTGTTTTGTTTTTTTTTTCTTTTTTCCCCCTCCAGTCTCAGACGTTCATCTTCTTGACAGGCTGCGGGGTCAGGGCCTGGGTTAATGTTTGTCTGTGGGTTTGTTTCATCCCCCTCCGTAGGGGCCAATCTGGCGAACAGGTCTAATTATGCGAGGCGGACAGTTGAAAGTTTGTAAGCCGTGCGGGGGCAGGGTGTGAATTGATGGAGAATTTGCTTGTGAAACAGATCAGCCTTTGTTCTGCATCATAACTAAGCCTGTTACACCAGTCATTTACACCGGGGAGGCTGGGATTTGCCAACTGCCCCCTTAATCTAAAAGGGATAAGAAGATCAATTGCAATGAGCTCACTGGTTTTACTTTTCTTAAAGAGATTTTAATAGACCAAACGGTTTAAAGCCACTTTAGTGATTTCATAAGCTGCTTTGTTTGGTTTGTGTACTATTTAAGGGACTCTTTGAAGCCTTTAAGTACCCTTTAACCAACAGCACCTGGCACTTTAATGGCCCAGATTTTTTTTTTCCCAAGAAAAGGAAAGATTATGTCGACCTCAGTCATTTTGCTTCTTTGCTGAGGTCTAACGCACAAGGTAGGTTAAGACAAATTAAGTCTTTGATGCACCCCACTCAAGTGTCGGGGTTTCCGCATGTTCACACAGCTGTGTGCGAAGAGTCAAACCAGGAAGAGCAACTCAGTTGATTCAGTACAGCGAAAATACGCGGGTTTCATAGATTCAATTTTCCGACTGCCCCTCTTCATGCCACTTGTCCTTCATGGCACAAAACAGTGACTGTAAATCCGAAAGTACCCATCAACTAAAAATCTGTTAATGTCACACCGTTCCTTCAAGGTTTCAACTGTTTGCATATGGGTCAGAGAGCAATCATTGTGAAACTATTAGAGATGAATTTTTTTATTGCTTTCATTTGGCGTGTTTTATGTCATGATCAGTGTTTCGTTTCCCCGTATGTTCTGGAGTTTGCTCAGCCACCTCAGCTCGCTGTGCATCATCTTCTCAGCTAATTGAGGTGGGAATGTTTAGGTGACTTTCAGTGTTTGTTTTTACAAACCATAGCAGTAACCCTTGTGGTAAAACTCACCGTTGACAGAGCTCACAAGTGTATTTGGACATGAATCAGGAGCCCGGGTCCCTCAGCATTTTACGATCCAGGGACTTTTCTTTTTTTTTTTGGTTTAAAATATATATTCTGGCTCCTGTGGTAAAAAAATATGAAATTTGAAATTTGTGACGCTTATCACTGACTGACAACATTAGTTTATCTCAAGATGTACATGTTTGCACTTTCAACATTTCCACCACATCCTACTTTCTTTATGAGCAATAAAAAACTATCTCAATCATCACTACAAAACCAAACGGGGGGTTATTGTGTAAAGATATTGTTTGGCATTATATGTAAACATCCTTCAGCATCTTCTTCCAACAATGAGTTGTCACTTCTTCCCAGTGAACACTGGAAAGAGTTTGGGGTGGGTCAGTTTTTGGTGTTATGAAGTTTGTTCAGCTGCTGTGTGACATCATGGCGTAGTAAAAACATCATATACCACCCTGTTATCATCTAAGGCTGCAGGGAGCACCATAATATGTTTTTAAGGTGAGTTATTTGTTATACAACAAAGTGGATAGGGTGTGTAGCACAAAGGTGGAAGTCAACATAGTTCAACAAGTCAACAAGTTCCACCCTGTGAAAGGAAAACACAGAATTTAACATCACAGCCAGCGAACTATTATTATATGAATTATTATTCAGTGGTGTTACTAATATAACTTAGGCTTCAAGGTTAAGGTTAACTAAAATGTGCATCTTTTTATCCTTGACAGTAAATGTGAGTTACTGCAAAGCCAGAAGGAGTTTGTAACTCCTTAAAATCTTTTCAGTTATGACAATAAAACTCCTGATGATTAGAAAGGAGCTATCTCCCAGATAAGGCGAGCGGTGGTGTAACTGGGAGGTAACTCATCTGATGGTCTGTGGCTGAGAGCTGCTGCAGGCACAGCTGGGAGGGATCCATGCTGACCCCGTGCAGCACGAGTTGAAGGGTCATGGGTGTTATCATTTCAGCAGGGCTCTAATCCTACGTGACAACTCCGTTTCAAGCACCTTTCAAACTCAGTCTTTATTCCCTCTCCTGTAATTATCTTTCAAACCACAGCTGCTATTGCTTCTTGCATGTGTGTGTACACTGTCTCTTTGTAGTAGCGCTGCACACGCTGGTGTGTGACAGCTACATACCTTTTCCAGGGTGTTTACTTTTTTGATAGCCATCGCCACTTGAAAGGACTTTGCAACTGGGTTTCTCAATCACCGGCCGGGCCTCGCTCCAAAGATCAGAGGCATGAAGAGCTCAACACGAGTTCACTCTGGATGATGGATCCTTCAGAAATGAGACAACATGTGGGGTCAGCAGCTTTTGCTCGTTCAAGGCATTGCCGTGTCTACGGCATGTCAGTCTCAGAGGACAGTTGGTTCACCCGCGCCCCGCTCGCCCACTATAGACGGCTGTCTGAGTGGATCAGCCTCAGTCGGAGAGGTCCTGCTAACTTTGTGCTGATGATGCTAAAGACAGACAGCAGAGCAGCAAGTCGGACAACTAACTCAGTGCTGCCAGCGGTATACTACCTAGACATTTTATTAAGAATCCACACACATTATTTCTTTTTATTTGCCACTGCAGATCAATTGCACAGTTTCCACCCTCGCAAACCCTAAACTGTGCAACTTTTGTTTAACCCTTTCCAGCAAATGCAAATTCATCTAACCGGTTATTTCTGACATGAGTGATAGTGATGGTGTTGTAGCAGACTACATTGTATTCAAATGTTCAACTAGTATAATCCCCCAGAAAACAACATATTAGTCATACTGGTTTTGCAACAATCATAAAAGCTGAAATTTCAGTGATAAACCTCCAGCTGAGGGACAACTGTGACAAAGGAGATAAAAAACTGAGCATTTATTTCTTTGCTGTGTTCTTGTAGAGGATGAGAAAAGACTTTTCAGGTCTATTTAGTCTACATTATTAAACAAGACCAATAAAAGTAGATTGTGGGAACAAAAGACTTTAAACTGCAGTTGTGTGAGTTTGTCTCATTATTTAGGAAAGTTTGGTCGAAAATAACCCCCCAGCCACTATTTCATGCACTAGTCACTCTCTAATGCCCAGAAGGCAGGAAATGTAACAGGGCTGACCCCCTCCAGCCAGTGTAGGACCGCCGTAGGAGTCACGGGCCGTGACTAGCGACAGAATCATTTTATTCTGTCTGCAAAAAAACCATTTAGCATGAAAAGCAAACAAGAAAGACAAGATCAACATGTAATACACGTTTGTGTTTGCATAGTCAGAGATGAACAAGGCAAGAAAGCGAACTTGAACAGGGAACTGAGAAGGTTAAATGTCCTCTTCCACCTACAGTACACCTACATGAGACCCAGCAATTTTTTGGGACAGAAGTGAAGAACCGCTTTGTCCCTCGAGTTCCTGAAAGCTCTCATCACGAAGCAGTTCCTGGTAACTGAAACACACAAACAGTCGTGGTCTTAATAAAGCCACCGTCGCTGATGGAAACCCACTTCAGATGTGACTTCTGTGTAAACGACTATGAAGTGTTCAGACACGACCGGTCTGATTTTCGTCTGCGCTGCTCCTTGTGTCATTACTGTATCACAGACGAAACATAAAGGACCACTGCCAGTTAATGTAGCGATCCTCCATAATGCACTACTCCTAATGATGTATTGTAAGACACATTGTGTGCAATATATGGGAAACAGCCATTCTCACTGCATATTCAGACCACATCGCTAAATGTATTGTAGTATGTAATGAGTAAAGGGTGATTTAGTTACATTTATGCTTGCGAGACACGGCTTTTTTCCCATTTTAACTGTGATTTGATTTGCTGTGCATTATGTGTGAGCATTGTGCAGGAAAATAAAAATCCAATTCAATTTAACATTTTCAGGGGGAAATTTATGTGGTTTCCTGTTCTGCATGTGCCTGCGCAGCTGTGCTTTGTGTGAGCAATCTTGCAGAATTATCTGAAGCCCTGCTCATCCATTGGGGGTCTGTTGTGGTGGAAGATGGGCGTAAGCTTTCCTTTGTATCCCCTCCCCACTTTTCCATCTCTCTCTCAGCAGTGAAGGGGTTAATAGCAGACTTACAGCCAGGCCAGACGCAGGAGTGTTAATTATGGTGGACAGGTCCAGTAAACAGTGCCTGCACGATGCTGAGTCAAGTCAACTGTCGCTATGGGTGAAGGGCCGAGGCTTCACTCAGGCTGCGTTTGTTGACAAGCCGGTCTCTGCCCTCAACGCCGGGCCGTGTAATTAAGCCAAGGACATCAATTTAACTGGGCTGGTTGCAGAACATTAAGTGAGGGACTGACAAGCTTGGGTGTGTTTGCTGAGAGTGTGCACGGTGAAAGAATAGGGAAGTTGTGCAAGGTCGAAGGTGTGGTTGCCACTTTTGGCATGTGTTCATTAGGACCTGGTCTCACGCCCAGCAAACGGTCAAGAATGGTGGCTTTTGAACCCGGTGCTGCTGGTGACTAGACACGATTAGGCAATGCAATACTGAGATGTAAACTGAAATATTTATCATGCCCCTCCTGCAGCGAGGGGTATAATATTAATGTTCTTGCAATATTAAAAAGCACTGGAAATGTAGTTTCACACTGTTTATTGTCTGCCTTAGTTTCAAATGAACTTTTTGACAGAGTTAGGGATGAAAGATCAATTTAAAATAAAGTAGAAAACCTCAAAATAAAAATGACCATTTGACTTTTTTCTTTTTTTGGAAATGTGAGAATTTAACTCTAATCTTATTGCTTTTCAAATCAACAGACCAGCACTCTGACAGAGTAGTCACCACTTCTTTTGCAACAGTTCCTCTCATTCTCTGCTTTACTGGCATTGATTACTGACTTTACTGGGAAAACAGGCCCTCCAGCAGGCCAAGTCTTGTTTCCATGCACACCCTGCCAGTGTCGGTCCAGCCAGTCGCCTCGTGATAGATCAAACTACTATCCAGTACATTTAGCATCTTTAGAGGACACGCTACTCTGACAGAAGGGTGTGTAAAGGTGTTTGAAAGAACAAACAAGGTGGAGGCCTCGTACATCAGGTGGAGCATACTGCATGTTCTGCTATTGTTCCAGCTGATTGTGGGTGTGTGAGGTGTGTTTGCTGGTTTGCGAACATGTGCTGGGAGGTGCAGGCTTAAGCGAGTTTCTTTAACCTGTTATTAGTCCTCCGTGGTAATTATTGTACTCATAGCCACTAATGACACCATATTGAAGCCCCTCTTAGCCGTGCTTTAAGAGGTTGTTTTAGCAGATGTTCCCTCGTACATAACTGGTGAAAGCAATATTATGAGCTTTCTTTATGTTATTAAGATAAACAAACATTAACTATCTGGTCTCAATGTGCTCATACAAACAACCAGTGTTTCAAAGAGAGTAAAACAAGTCAAAATGTAACAAGTGAAAATGTTATATATGTTTTGATATATGTTTTTATGTGGTGTAACTGAGATAATCAGCTTCATGCAAATCCCAGTTATAAAAACAACCGATTATGATCTTTTATCACAAAATGTTTGCCCCCTCCACCACCCTTCTCGTGCATTGTATGTCTTATAAAATAAGTGTTAAAACTTTGTGCCACCCACTTTTGAAGGACAGCAAATGTAAAATGATGGGAATTTGTGTGGCGATCAAACGAGATGATTCTACCCTGATCTGGTTCTGTGATGTCACAATACCCTGCACATCTGAACGACTCACCAAATGATGTATTTCTATGTGACAAGATTGTTCTATGTAAAGTTTTTAAGTTAATAGTGATTTTAAAATCCCCAAATAGATACTCTTGAGTGTGAAAAAGTGTAATATGAGCCCTTTAAGTAAGTCAAAAATGGGCAGGATAGTGCTGGGTGGCTTTATCACCCCACAGCAAAAAGATCCCCAGTTTGAATCCCAGCTTGGAGATTCTTTTGTGGGTTGTCTTCACGTACTCCAGCATCCTTTCACGGCAAAAGTCCTGAGTGAGTGTGGTTTTAGCGATCTGATGACAGCAGGTATAGGCTCAAGCCCCTACCCCATGATCTTGAAAATGGTAACGGTAATAGATGGCAAATAGATGGATTTAATCTCACAACAGTGTCACTTAGGCACTCAAGTTAATGAGAGGTAGCCTACTCATGTTCTGGTCATTGTTTGGTCAGTCAGCTCCTTTTTCAGATGTTTTAGCAACTAGAAGAGAGACTACTATGAGACTTTGGTCTGAAGGTTCACGGTGCTCTGAAGATAAAGCAAACTGATTTTAATGACTTCTCTGTTTCAGTTCTGGGTCCTGCACAGACGACCATTTTTATCTTCTTGTGAAATTTCATAACAGATTCTGCAATTTAAGTGTAACATTCTTCACAGAATAAGATAAAACACATTATGAGAATCTTTATAAGCGAGGGGAAAGGCAGCAAACTAATACTGATGTCAGTTGATCATATCTGACCTGTGTATCCGTAGACGCAAGTTAAACTCCAGCACACAATAAACCATTCACAAGTAAGATCAAATAAAACTGGACCCAAATCCTGGCTTAATCTGGGTTTTCTAAAGAAAAGTGGGGCCCTGCAGACTGAAAAAAAGACTTCAGATGAATAAGTCTTCTTTCTTAATAATTTCACAGCTCTGAAGGAAAGGTTTCAGATGGAAAGCAAAAAGCCTGTAACCTGTAGCGACAGAGGGACGCGTGCTGCCGCCCACTCTGCTCAGCTTGTACGTGCACTGTCAGTCTCCTGATTTCACACCGGAACGTTGTCAGTGGGTAAATTTGCTCTTCACTGCTTGAGTAAAAGGACATGCGGTGTGGAAGCATGTGGAAAAGGTCAAAAGTGTCACAGTCTCTCCCTAATGATGGGAGAACTGGCAGCCTGACAGTTCGACATGGAGCTGTTTCAGTTACTTACTTTGCAGCCATCCGTGCTGCACAGCTGCATGCTGTCCAACCGGTGCTGCCTGGGAGTGTGACAGGTAATCAGATGTCAAAAATAAACCTAGCAGCTAGATTCTAAAAAAAAAAAAAAAAAAAAAAAAGGGAAGAAGTCCAAAACCATTTGACTATTTAAGAGAGACAGGCCACCTGAGCCATAACTATATACAGCCAACAACAATGGGGAATGAATCATTGATTGAATAAAAATATCCCTCCCCATTTCTTTGACACATGGAGCAGACAGCGCTGGAAGAAGCCCTCAGAGCACTGAAAATAGCAATACCACAGTATGTGAAATACGCTGTCACAAATAAGTCAAATTCCAGCTTCTACAGTCCTCTTTAAGTAAAATTCGGTTTACATAATCACAACATGGTTAAGAAGTAAGTGACTTTCTTAACAGCTTCATTACCAACATTATCAACTTTGAATTTAACTTTAGCAACAGTCAAAACCAGATGGATGGAAACTGTTCAGTAATTCTGGGGGATCAGAGTCTGACAAGAACAAATGAACATTGCTGGTCCAGCATGTTAGAGAAATAGTTTAAAGTATAACTAGAATTACCTGCAAGATGATGCTGCATGTCACCCATCTGTCAAACAAACAATTTGCTGGCAAACAAATCATTTCAGAAAAAAATAAAAACTCTGATCTATAATATACTGCTTTATTGATTGCTTTATTTCATTGTTGAATCAACAAGAGCCTGCGAAAAAGAAAAATGCATTTTTGTTAAAGACGTTCATCAAACTGTAATTATTGAAGGCCGCTTTGAACTCTGGGTGTGTGTGACTTGAATATTTATAAGTAAAAAACTCATTCATTTATTATTGGGTTCATTGTGCAAAAAAATAGTATTCCTAGCTTCAGGTTAAACCTTTAAAATCTTTTTTAGAATATTTATGTTGTGCAAGTTGTCATCAAACTGTTATTTAAATATGTCTACAAATAAATCTGAATTAACCAGCGTAATTCAAGAGCTTGAAGAGTCACCTTTAACAGCAGAAACCTGAAATCATATTTTTCGATAGAACATAATATTTCTTAGGTAAAGTCAAAAATAAAAGAATAAAATCCATTTGAGTTGTGCAGGGACTAGTGTCAACACAACATTGGTTTGTTTAGTCAGCAGATGTTACACACATTCACTGATAAAAGCTTTTTTTTTTTTTTTTAAATGTTCTTGTATTTGTAACTGTTAAAGTCATGCAAAGTGTATCCTGTAAATTCAAAAAAGTCGTTTCAAATACTCAGGAATCGGAGAGGAGCAAATGTATCAGGTTTGGTAATCCTCTCCGGCAATTAGATCTGTGTGGTTTGTCTTGTTTAGTAAAGTGATTCAATTCCTCCCAGGAAGATCCGTTCTCCTGATGTCCCTTCCCGTTTCCACTCGTCCCCTCCACCAAATGTGATACCTTGACCAGTTTCCTAACCAACTGAGCAATAACGGCAGGTGGAAATCCCAGAGACGTGATCTTCACAAGATGACAGGCCCAGTCCAGATGGACTAATTGCTGTTTCTTCCACAGTTTTATAAAATATGCTTTAATATTTCTAGTTTTGCGTGCGTTATATTAAAAAATAAGTCCAGAACTATGACAGCCTATAAGTGCTGGTTATTTGTTTTAATAGAGTCCATGTTGCTTGTATCATCTTGCAAATGAGTTGCCAACCTGGAGTCAATGGAAGTTAAATCTCACGTTGCCCCAGGGACTGCTGCACCTGATACCCTCAAGGGGATTAGCCCTGTCATAAGAAGACGATGGCGGGACTCTCCCTGAGAGGAGGCACTTGTTACCAGTCCACTGACTCACCCACACTGGCCGTGTGCGGCCTGTTTGAGTCTGTGAGCGTGAGGCCCGGGCTTCAACACAGAAAGCGAGACTGAGAGCGGGTTCTTATCAAACACAAGGACTAAATCAGAACTTGGTAAAGTGCCAGCGAAAGCAGGCAGAACACACCCTCTTTTTTAACAAACAATGGACAATACTGTGGCAGTACTAGACTGCGAGGGGTGTCTGCTAACAGAGCACAGCTGATCCTTCTCTTTGATGATGGGCAAGATTGAAACGAACAGAACAGAGCTATAGTCACCGTGAGTCATCTCAAGTTTCAGATCAATATGTATCGAGGTCATTTAGATTCCCTCATGTTACATAACATGAGTAAAACTTGTGCTTTTCAAGTGGCACAGACACAACAATCACTGAGTCACCAGAAAATTAACCGACTGTACGTTCTCATGCGGGAGAAATCTTTTCAACATGCTCTGCGAGGTGCGATTCAGAGGCCGTTTTAAGAGATCCATGACCAGTCTTTTTTTTATTTTTTTTTTTGCCTGCATGCACTTTTGAATGTACACTCCCTACGGGGATCCATTGGTGAAGTTGTTGTTGACTGCCTAACATTGCTGAAGAACATAAATCTGTGGTTGGAGAGGGAGGAGACAGCTGATAAAGCAGGAATGGCCATAAATGTCTTGTTTTCTCCCTCCTCTTGTTTTACATGTCCTGACAACATGCACCTATACGTGTGACCTCATGTCTGGAAATGGGCTTTCTAAGCAGACTCCTGGGTGTTTCTCACCCCCAGCTGCACACACTGTGCTATGTTTGAGGCCTGTCCATCTCTGTTCTGTGGTTTTCTTGTTTTTCCTTTGCCCTGTAACACCTGGGAAAGCTGTAGGGGAAATAAACCACTGCCAACACATTCCAGCTCCAAATGCCTGGGATCGGCCGCAAATCGCTGGCATTCTCCTACTTAAAGGTGCAGCGTTTCTTTGTTTCTCCGTACCACAAAACACATACCAAACATGTTGGCTTTTTTCCACCGATGATTTATGATATTTGGCTTGAAAATGACATAAGGGAAAAAAGAGAGAGAATAGTCCGTATGACACCCCTTCCCCCTTTTCCTGAACACATTTAAAAAGTTTGATCTGGATAAAAGTTTCCAAAAGAACGGCTTGTATTCTAAATTACACAAGAGACTTTGAGTACTTCTGTTTTTCTCTCTGTGGACTGGTTTGAAGTTTTGTTTATTTTCATGTTCCTCTTGAGATTGCTAATAATTCCTGCGGCGGAAATATAGCTGCAATTTCAGATCAGATTGTAGAAGTTTTCAAATTATACATTCTTCTTTGGCATAAAAAAAAAATAAAGAAACTATAAATGTGTAAAGTTTTTTTTCCCCCAACTTTGAAAGTAGCTGGCTACTAATACAGACACAAGAGGTTTCACCAGCCACATCGCACTTGTTTAGGCTAAAAACTGGAAAAGAAATGCCCCTGTTAAACGGAAATCTTTATAAGTGTAAATGTTCTAAAGATGACTATGAGAACATGTTGACTCGCATATACCGCATTATTCTCCATAACAGTGGCTAAACCCGCCAATACGCTTAACAATAAATGAAGAAAAAAATAGAAATGGGAAATATCTTGTTTTCTGTCTCAAGCTCAGATCATTTCATAAATAGTGTCCTCGTGAAGAATGCAGAAGATAGCTTGCTGCTTGGGCTTCAAGAATGCTTAAAAAAAGGGAACCGTCCCCATTTTTTCCAAACTACAAAACCACAAACTTCGAAATAAGAAAAAAATTGCTCAATCTCAGCTGCCGGCCCTCCCACCTCCACCCTCCCAGTTCCCCCAAAAAGGAAGCAAGTGCGTCAATGAAGGGTTGGAAAAGAGGAGAAGTAAAGCCTCTTGACTTTCAGGAAGGAAATGCATCTGGGGAATAAGGAAAGAGAGAACGGGTGAAAAGAGGAATTAGCATGGAGGAAGAGGAGCTAGCCAAAAATAGCGAGCCTCTGCTTGAGTCTGGCCTCACCAGATCCCCTACCACACCTCCTGCCTCTGAAGCATTAGTCAGACCTGACCTGCCCCTCAGCGGGTGACTAACTTCTCTACTGAACCCCTTCTCCCCAAATCACCCATTTAACTTCCTCCTGGGTGTCTCAATCTAGTCCAGATTGCTCAAACTGTGGACCCCTGTCCAGTTTGTAATAGTTTGAAACAAACATATTCACAACTGCAGATATTGGGCTCCACTTTTGGGTGCGTGTGACTGGAGATATAAGTTGTTGTGGGTTGTAAAACAACGAAAGATGTACAAACAACTGAAAACTAAAAACACTGATACCAAACATGATCCACTGAGAGATAAGTAGCCCGTGTCATGTAAGCTATTTTAATAACAGCCAGTTAAAGGAAAAAGGCAAACATTTGCATTCCTCTGGCTAAAGAACCATCTAGAAAAACAGGAACTCTGGTCACACAAACATGGCGAGGCCAGATGTAAGGTGGTGTTGTGACCAGACTGGTTTGGTATGGGAAGGGCTGGAAACATGACAGATATTTCATCTCAGGCAGATGTTTAAGAAGCTGAGTGGACTTGGTACACGTTCGCTCTTTGGGCTTGCCAGAGCAAACAGGAAGCAGTGGGTAGTGCTCCACCGTGACTGGTCACTGGGTTTTGAAAGTTTCATTTTTGACAGGGTCAAACGAAGCATGCAAGGGGTGCAACAGAGGTGGACGTGAGATATTCAAATTACTCCTGAAAGGGTGTACGTGTGAGAAGACATGTGAGTTATGTGTGACAGAGGGATCTGACAAAAAGCTGCTAAAAGACTTCTAAGCGGTAAACCGTTGTGAAGGGAATCCCACACTGGAAACATTTTCATATGGCTCAATAAAGTCTCAGACACTCAACAGACATATCATTTTGTGGAAGATGCTGGTTACGTGAAAAAAAAAAAAAACATGGAAAATGTTTTACTGGAAAGATTCTGTATATTCTCACACTTATAGTGTAATCTGTGATATTGTAGTTGTGCAACATGCTGTTTATCAAAGCTTTTTGTTAAACAGAGCCATCTAGTGGCGATTTAAGGACATTTTAAAAAGCGCCAACAGAAAACAGTAGGACCTCAACAAAGACACTGGCTACTGCTTACTATTGGGATTTATTTTGACATTTGAAGAACGAAATGCGTAAGCTGAGCAGTCTGAACTTTATCTGCTTTTAGGGGTTGTGCCATCACACCACATTGCACTCTTTGGAGATCCACCACATTGGTGCTAGCCAAGTGTCTAGTTTGTTGTATAAATCAGATTTGTAATTATAGTTAGAAGTAAGTAGAGAAATGTTTCACAAAACGAGATGATGGGGTAACTTTTCACCGCTTTCCTTCCTAACATATATAAATTTAAAAGCCTAAACCAATGCCTCTGTGCTTCCACTGTCCTTGTTTACATCAAATCTTCATACATGACAATCTCATTTGTGGGTTCACACTCTTACTATACTCCTGCTCAGTTTCACTTGTTTACTAAGCTTCCTTGAAGCCCTTCTACGTGATAATGTCATGATCACAAGAACTGAAATAGACTAGTACTCATTTGCACTTCTTATTCATCATGATTTTTGCCATGATTTCTTTCTTCATGTGGACAACAGTTTATGTAGTCAAGCTGTGCAAGACTTTGAAAACAGACACTAAATATGTATGGTAATAAAGGTCCTTGTGTAAACAGTAGTCATAAATGGAATAATCGGTGAAGTCCGAGCTTCATAAACCACTCAAAAGCTCTATCTTCACCAAATAACGCTCTGTCTAGCTTCAGGTGATTGTGTGTCATGGTGAACAGATTTGTCTTTGTGTTCGTTCTCTTCCCATGTTTATTTATTTATTTGCTTCTTATAACTAGTCACCTCTTGACTTGTGTATTCACTTCTTAGCTACCAACAATAAAACAATTAAAAAATTAAAGGAGAACAAATGACTTTTGCTCACATTTAAATGTTATTTTCAATTTAATTGAAAGAAATATTTATTGATTTTTAGGAAGCATCATCTAGGTGTTGAGGTCTTTTGTTCCCACTATCAGCAAATATCAACCAAAGTCCCCAGCATCCTTCTGAGACACTCGTATACGTATTGTTTTATGGCTATATGTCATTCATTGACACTGATGAAGCTTTGCAGGCATTTTAGAGTTGGCAACTGACTCAAGAAAGTAATTAGAGAAGAGAAAATGACAGAATGACAAGAGACCAAACAAAAGTAAATCTTAGACAGCATCGTAAAAGTGACAGTTGCAAAAGTTCCTTTGTGTTGCTCATAGACAATAAAATTTTTACGAAGACGAGCATAACGTCATTCATAGGTTTTCTAAAGAGGGGTTTGAAGCCTCTTTTTTCTCATACTGCGTGATATCATGAAGGAAAAAGGGAAGTTTACTGGAACACCTTATGTCAATCAAAGTTAGCTGTGGCTAGACCAGCTCCATCAGCCAATCCACACCAGACGAGCTGTGGAGCTCTTGAGCAACAGAGTATCCCGCTTCAGCTATTGTTTTGGTAGCAAAATCAGAAATGACCCTTGTGTTTAACCGATGCTGGGCTAAGCACAAATACAAACTAAGATCTGAGCCAGAGATGAAAAGTCACCCACCACAATATATATATATATATATATATATATATATATATATATATATATATATATATATATATATATATATATATGCATACAAAAATAAAGTTAGGTTACAATAAAGTTCCTTTAAGTCTGAATACCTGCCAGCCAGGTATGCACTTTAAAATGCACTTTAAAAATAACACTTCAAACGCAGCAATATTTAAGCCAAAGTCATTATGAGGGCATTAAAAGCTAACAATTATTCACATAATTTTCACATAATTACTATTATTTACCATTTTCCAGATACACTGACACGCAAGATAATCCGTTTCCATGGGAACGGTCTTGCTACGGAAGCTCGCTTGGATAATAGGAGGTGAAACGCGAAGAAGGTGGCAGCAGTGGGAGGCCATGCCTGGATAGTGTCTGACGTGGAAGGTGTCTGGACTGAGTAACAAACTTCTGGGCCTAACTGGTTGTGTCTGTGGCTTCACCTTTACGACAGAATGAGTCTGGATAAAGCAAAGCTCTGTGACTCACTATTGACGTGGGTAAGTTTGAAATTAACAGCGTTTCCCAGCGAGGCTAACACCGGCGGCTAAAAGGTGACGACAGGTGTCGGCAAATTAACGAGAATATGGTGGTGTTTTTTCAAGCTGTAGGCCCACTCGGGCGAAACACTCAGACAAACAAACTTTGTCAACTCACAAAAATGCTGGCAAGCTTGAAAGGTGTGCGCTGATAACCTTCACTAGCCAGTGAAGCTAACTGCTTTAAATATGTCGTAAGTTTTCTGTTGGCGTCAGCAACGTTGACTATTAAGCAAGCACACAAACAAACAAACCTCAACAACTGAGTTACTCAGACTTGTGCAGAAATGTTAGGCTTTCCAATATGGTAATTTTTCCTTTCAGGCTCCAGGTAAATCCACCTGTTTGGCACATTTCCATAGCGTGAGGTGAATGAACACCAACTTGTATTAATAGTATGTTAAGTCTCTAATCCTCCATTACTGTTTTAGCTTTGCTTATTTAGGATGTGTAAAGGCAGGTTAATTAGCTTTACTCCCACGAACAAGTTATTTGAAACTGAAAATGTGTATTTTATAGTTGTTGTTTTTTTTCCAAAATACAGTGTCATATAAATGGTTGTCTTTTTGATTTATTGAACAATACCAACTTTAAAGGGGAAAAAACAGTTTCCAGAAAGGAATAAACCTGTAAACTTTAAGTTATACAGAAGTAAAGATGTCCTGGTATGTGGCTGAGGTACAGTTTTTTGTTTTTTGTTTTTTTTCCCAAGAGTTTAATGTGTAACATTTGGGGTAGTCTGCTAGCAGAAATCCAACATTTTCATATTTGTGTGCTAGTTAGTATAAAATAGCATGTGATTTATTAAATGTGTATGGGCAGAATCTATCCAAAAACACTGCAGGTCTTCTCTGGTTGTATATTTGAGGGAAGTGGAGCTCCACTGCAGATGTGCGGCCGCTATTCCACCAGCACCTTACTGATGCATCAACCCAAACCACTGGCGTTTGTCCGGTTTACAGTGAAGTTCCACTTTCACCAGTCTGCAGACAGATCCTTTTTCTCCCTGCCACATAAAAGCCTGGATGGGCATGTGAAGTGGGGTTTTTCAGTTTGTTGCAGTCTCAAATTAGACTGCTAAATGACACAGTGGACAACCTTTTGGAGACTTTTTTTTTCTTTTTCCTTTTTCTTTTTTTTTTTTTTTTAAGATTTTTAGGTAGGCTACTGATAAAATATTAGAATTTTTCTTATATTTGTATGGTTTTGCAAACTGCATATCTGTGGCTGTGTGGAGGTTCCTGCAACATGACACTAAATTAAAACAAGGTTTTCTTGTTTTTCTTTCATGGAAAAGGACCAATTTATACATGAGTTTAATTTAATGTTTTCAGCATTGCGTGGCCCTGTTTTTTAAAAAAGCATTTCTTGTTGCCACTAGTAATTACAGATGTCCAAAATCAGCCAACTTTGCAGTTGAATTAAAGAAAATTTCAACCCTCATTACTTATGTTTTAGTGGGACTTTTGATAAACACTGAGACTGAAATGACTCATTTAACACAAGCAGGAACAATTATCTGTTCAGACGGATAATTAAGTCAAAAATCTTTGACATAATAAATGTCAAATACAGAAATTGTAAGTTGTCATGTCAGAAATTAAAGATGAAATTACTTTGCGCAATGTTACTTGTTTAATGGCTAACTGTTAACGTTTTGATTCTCAGTTGCAGACATTTCAGGTCCCATCATGCAACAGCAAGTACGACCTCACAAGTGGCGTGGCCATTGCATATGTACTGCACAGAATGTAAGCATATGTAGTTATTCTCATGGTCCTGTTTAGTATCTAACAACTCCCTGAGATTTGCTTATCTGTGTCATTTGTGATTTCACTACATTGCCTTTTGGATTGGACACAAGCCCCTTGTCTATGTAAAAGAGTAGATATGAGTTTATCTTATAGAGTATTTGGCCAGTTTTGTCCAGCAGGACTTCAGACAAAAGTCTTATTTTGTGTAAGGTGTTTCTTTTTTTGGCCTGATCACCTTTCTAGTATGTGATGTTCTGTTTGAATTTTCCTCATATTCATATAAACTGTTAAAGAACAAAATGAAATCAAACAAGACATTTTATTTTAAAGCCACTTTAACTGTTTTTAGATCCTTTTTCATGTCATGCAACTGTAATGAACAATTTTACTCAGTCATTGTGCTCGGGAGAACAGAGGCTGAGTTCTGCTCTGCCCTCTGGCCTCCTGTGAATCTTGATATCTAGAGATATATTGTCGCTTCAGCTCTGTTCTCATTAACAGAGACCCCTCTTGGTTTAATGAGACATGGTTAGGGAGCATCAAGGAGGAGAGCGGGGCCAACTGGCGCCTCAAGGTAATTTTTGAAACAGCAGGACTTGACAGAATACCCTATAGCTACCTTCAATGACAAGGATGTGAACAATATATTTTTTTTCTTGATTTAAAATTAGTTTCAAGTCAGTAATTCTTGTTTCTTTTTTTTTTTTTTTTCAGGTCAGCAACTTGAAAAAGATTCTTAAAAGCATGCTGGAATATTATCACGATGTAAGAAGATTTGGTCACTTTTACTTCGTCATCTCCTGCTCACAGCTATGTTTATGATCAACGCCTAACGTCTCACTTTCTGCCATAATCAGGTGCTCGGTCACCAGGTGTCTGATGAGCACCTACCAGACGTTAATCTGATAGGGGAAATGGGAGATGTCACTGAATTGGGCAAGCTGGTACAACTCGTGTTGGGTTGTGCTGTCAGCTGTGAGAAGAAACAAGGTAAGGTGTCTGATGGGTGAAGAAGAAATTAAAGATGTATCGATGCAGAAAAGGACACCTGTGACTTTCTAAAAATCAAATCTCATGAATATCACAAGTTATTAAACTGACCAGATGCTGTTTTACACATCTCAAAATTTTATTTTGCACATTATAATTCAGAAGGCTGAAAAACTAATCACTTCAGTGTATTTGAGTTCAGTAAGCGCTGGTTTGCTGACAAAAGGAAAAACTGAGCCACTTTGGTTTTGTGTCGTCGTGTATTTGGCTGCAGCGTTACTTTTTTTTTTTTTTTTTTTTTTGCCTAACAGAGCAAATCCAACAGATCATGACACTCGAGGAATCTGTCCAGCATGTTGTGATGACAGCCATTCAGGAGGTGAGAGTATTGTCACTTGTTTTTTTTTTTTTTTGGTTTTTTTTTTTCCATTAATTGAGCTCCTTTTCATAGGTAAAAATGAAAGAAGATTAGTTGAATGTAAATCCCACAATTCTACTGCTATTTCAAGCACATGTGAACATGTTTAGTCCTAGGTGTCAATACAGTTGGAGTGGGTAAGACGCTGAACTTAAGATGAATGTCTTCCAACAAGATAATATCCAGCCCGCCCACCCTACTAAAAAAACTTGCTTAAGACAGCATAACTTTTTTTTCCCCCCTTATTCCTAATAATTTTAGTTACCTTTCATTATATTCCTCCCTTTGTTTTGTTTTAGCTTTTATCAAAGGAGCCTTCATCTGAACCAGGAAGCCCAGAAACATATGGGGACTTTGACTACCAGGTGAAACTCACAACATTCATTTGTTCAATTGTGTTCTACTTAAAACTTTCTGCTGCTGTGATGAGTTTGACATGTCTTCAAACGCTCTCTATTTGCAGTCCAGGAAGTATTATTTTCTAAGTGAAGAGGCAGACGACGACCTGAGCCAGCGCTGCCGAGACCTTGAACATCAGGTTGGTCAGAAATTTGAGATGTGCAGCCTAAATGCCACATAAAAGAATAAATCTAAGGAGCTCTTTGGCAAACTTGAGGCATGCAGCAGCATTTGTTTGAAGAGCTGTGGGTTTCTCCGTGGTGTTCTACCATTAAAACTCTGCTTTATTCGGGCACTTTTGTATGGTAGTCATGAACACAGCTTTTTTTTTTTTTTTTCTTTGTGTTTGACACATCTTTCTCTGCTTTGGAGCTCGACTCTAAACAAATTAAACTGTGATGATGAATATACATTTAGACCAAGATAAGTATTCTTAAAAACAAATATCTTTGGCACATGTATGACCATTCATGAAAAACTTACCACTGAACCTTTAATATCAAAAGGTTTGAAAATCATCAGATTTGAATTGAAATGGTGGGTTATTGACTTGCTTTATCTTCCACCCAAGTTGTTCATACCATCTGAATTTCTTTTTTTTTTTTTTTTTTTTTTGGTAACTGGCTTGGAGATGACTTCAGAGGCATTGTTTTGCTGTACGGTGTTTGTTGTATTTGTGGTGCTTTCTGCTTCTGTGCTTTGAACCTGTATTGATCAGCCTGCAGGAAACACTGTGTTCTCTTAGCTTGCTTTTGCATCCACGACTGAAAAGGGACTAAGTTAGCTTAAGATACATTCTAGTCAATAATTGCATAACATCAAGATAAAACGGACACATTGCCTTGGGATGGAGCAGTAGCCAACAATAATTTGTACTGCTCTCGGCCCACCTGGTTGTTTACTTACTCAGCCCACACATTGGTGATTAGTCATTGGTGTTTAGTAGCTATTTACTGTTACTGGCCCAGCGCTGTAGCTCGCAATCTGTCCTTAAAGTTCAGTGTAGGGTTTTGCAGTATTTTAAACTGGAAATATGTCTGTAGGAAAGCGTACCCTACCCCTTTTTGTGATAGTTGGAGGAAAGCCTTTGTAAATGTAACCGTTCCTTTCTCTGTTCAACACCCAGCATTTAAAACTTTCCCCCCCCCGAGCCATCCATTTACAATATCGCCAGTATAACTTCTGGGCCTCAAATGAGCCACGCATGTTTATCTATTTATATCATGAGGCTCACCCTTAAGGGTGAAACAACTGCACCAATGAGAATCTGCCTGAGAACGTTACAAATCAGCTGATCAATGAGCTTTTGACGACAGAACATGTGAAAGGAGAACAAAGTGTTTAAAGTCCTCTTTCTACTAAAGTTGGAAGTTTGTTGCTGTGTTTTGTTTATTTCTCTCTTCATCTGTAATCTTCCAGCACTTTGGCTTTCTGGTATGTTTTTTTTTTTTTTTTTTTTTTTTTAAGAATTACTTTTTAAATATTGACCTAGTTGATAACTTTTTGCTTTTATTCTGTGTTCATTTTATTTTGAGTTTTCTTTTTCCTCGTAGTGCTAAACTATGTTTTGTGTTGTGCATTCTTTGTGGTGACTGCTCTGTTTGTCTCTTCCCCTCCAACAGTTGTCACTTAGTCTGGAGGAGAAGTCCTCTCTAAAGGCAGAAGTTCGTTCCCTGAGAGAGAAGCTGAGCCGCTGTGACTCTCTGGACGTCTCCACCACTGCCATCACCGGCAAGAAGCTGCTGCTGCTGCAGAGTCAGATGGAGCAGCTTCAGGAGGAGAATTACAGGTACGAGTAGTAAACGTAATGAAGATGCTGATGAGATTTAAAAAGCAAGTCAGGTCTTTTTTTGAGACTTTTAAGTTAAATTCTAATTAGAGTTAAAAACCAACTCGCTAGTGAAATTTAACAAAACATGCAGTTCTGTTAGTTCTCAGTGAATTTGACAATATGATGCTTATGAATCATCTTTCTTCCTTCAATATTTTAACTTCTTATGTTAGACTAGAGAACAGCAGAGATGACATGCGAGTGCGAGCAGAGATACTGGAGCGCGAGGCGGCTGACTTCCAGCAACGAAATGAAGAGCTGATGAGCTTGGCGCAGGAGGCCCAGGCTCTCAAAGATGAGATGGACATTCTCAGGTGAGAGCAGCTCTGCCACTTCTCAGTGTCCTCTACTTTTATGTTTGATTTGTCATGCAAACCAAAAGCCTGATCAAGGCAGTAAAATGAGGGACATCAATGGTTTCATCAGTGCTTTGTTATTCATTCTAACTCTGATTATTCAAATATGCCTGTAAAAATAACAGGGAGCTACATGCAGAGATTCAATCAAGTATTATAATAAAGTTCTCAGTCTCACTTCATCATTTATCTATCTATATATCACCTTACTCCATCTTACTGTCCCAGCAGCACAGTAGTTGTGTGAAACATAGCAGCAGAGAACAAAAGTGGCTGAATCCTACACCTTATCCTCTTTTCTGCAACCAGTTTTAGAAATTACATGCAGTGACGCTGCTTTGTGGAGGAATACAGTAGTTGTTTTTGAGTTATTAAGTACATATGTTTGATGTTTAAAAAAGAAAACCACCCATGTCTGTGCTGGTGCCCGACGCCTCCCACACTCCACTTTCTTGCGCTTCAGACACTCGTCTGACCGGGTGAACCAGCTTGAAGCGCTGGTGGAGACGTACAAGAGGAAGCTGGAAGATCTGGGTGACCTACGGAGACAGGTGCGCCTCCTGGAGGAACGCAATACTGTGTACATGCAGCGCACCTGTGAGCTGGAGGAGGAGCTCCGGAGGGCCAACGCTGTCCGCAATCAGCTGGACATCTACAAGAGACAGGTGAGCGGCAGGGCAGGATTGCTGTTCCCATGATGACTTCCAGGTGAAGTTAAGAGTTGGCCTGCTTCTTGTGTTTGAGAATACGGTTTTTACATAACACCTCGACAACTGCTTGATCTCTGACTTCCAGGCTCATGAGCTTCACACCAAGCACTCGGCAGAGGCCATGAAAGCTGAGAAGTGGCAGTTTGAGTACAGGAACCTTTATGACAAATATGATGCACTGCTGAAGGAGAAAGAAGTGAGTTATAACATGATTTAAAAACAAAAAATAAGGGAGAATCATAAAATGTGCACATCTTGCTCTTTTTTTTTTCTTTTTTTTGTTGTTTTTTTTTTTTGGATCACTTACTAAAAAACTGTCATCCTTTAACAAGTAGTAGTTTCTCCCTGATGAAAGTAGTAG
>JAOWBL010000023.1:14095518-14107981 GCA_028564865.1 Zenarchopterus dispar
GGGAAGCAGCATTACCGGTACTTCTAGCCCAATGCAAAGGGTGACTTTCAGAACCTCCTGAAGATGAGCGTTAGCCTGCTGCTGCTGGATCTTGTGGAAGCAGATCTGAAGGCTCTACCTGGACAGACATCTTTTCGAGGTTCGCTGTGACAAACACTGAGGTTTACATCACTTATGATTTTCAGCTAACTTAAACATTCAAATATACATGAAGTCACGATTGTAGCTTTCCAATTACTTTGCATTTTGAAAAGTGGTCACAAAGTTTTGTTCATGGTTTTGCTTGACAGTAAAAAAGCAGTAATGCATGGTAAAATCTTAAAGATTGTTTCTTTCTATACCGGTGCTTTGAAATACTTCATTGATTTTTCAGAATCAATCACTAAAACTTCAAGTATTTATTATAACTTCTTTCATATTGTGGTTCCTGCAACTGAGATTAGAGGAACACTTCTGGATTTGACCATCTCTGCTCCAAGTATAAAGGTCATGAAGGCAGACTTCATAACTAAACTTTCTGAAAAGGTGCAGTTGCCCTTTAGTGCCATCATCCATTTATGATATTGCATCAACAAATCCTACTTTACCTGTAAAACCAACAGTTCAGAGAACACTTTGGACTCAATTATTCAGACTTGGAAACATAGTATATTTATAGTCTAGGAAAAGGTTATGCTGCATTTAAATTTTAAATACCAATATACTCTAGGGCAAAGTCAAAACTCAGCATTGGACCTAAAATTATCACTTTGTTTCAAATGCAGAGATTATATTTATTTTTATATATATATATATATATATATATATATAGAGACTGTAAAACATTCCCAGGAAATTTGGGTCTCACTTCTTTAAAAAAAAACATCTACACCTTGTGTTAGATGTTTACCCTTTCCACAAAAGTTATTTAATGTAAGGACTACAGACTTTACATTAGCAGCAGAAAACCCCAAAATGAATCACAGCAGAATCAAAGTGTAAAAATCACTTTTATTGTTTCCAAGGTGAGTGATTTAAGACCAGTCGGCAGTGGCACCGCCCCAGTCAGAAGCTTGAGCTGTGGGAGCAGTGGACCAGTCGTCTGTGGCAGGCTGAGTACTCCAGTCTTCTACAAAAGCAGAGAGCAGAAGTTCAGTAAATGCAAATCCACATGCATTGAGATATGTAATATCACCTTCTCACCAGAATAGAGCTTACCTGTTTTGACAGGTGCAGCGGCTGCTAAGATAAAGAAAGAGCAATAATAAACACCAGGAAAAGCTAAAGCGGTTCATTTTTTTTTCTTTCATAAAAATCAATCTTACATGCAGGGAACTGCTGAATGGGCACAGATGGGACTGCAACACCCTCAGACCAGTCAGCCACCTCGGGCTGGGCAAACTCAGCAGGAGGAGCGCTCCATTCGCCCTGGAACTCCTCCTTCACAACAGCCTTCTCAGCTGCAGCCTGCTCCTCCTTCTCAATCTACAAAAAGAGTGCATCAGTGAGAAGGACGTACTAATAACAGAAACGTTAAGTGTGTACTTAGCAACGAACGCTACATTAACTTTACCTCCTCAGGGTCTCTGTAGAAGTACAAATCAGGCATGACCTCCCATGGGTGCTCCCTGGAAATGGTTCCCCTCATCCTGAGAACCTCTCTGGCCAACATCCACCACATCAAACCCACAGAGTGGTGACCCTAAAAGATTAAAACTGGCTTTAAGTAAACAAAGTAAACTTGCTATGGCCATTTTGTGCATATTGTTTCAATTTATTCATTATGTTGCAAGACCTCTAACCCCATTCCCTTCAGTGATGCAGAGAAAGGAAAAAAGATCATGCCTTTTATTTTAGCACACATCCTACACCCCGTGCTACACAGAGAACAGCACTGAGCTCTAACAGTGTGCAAGCTGTAAGCATTTACTCTTTTTTTTTAAAAAGTTTCTAACTCTAACCTTGTTGTTACAGGGGATGGCGATATCCACGTATCTCAGAGGAGAGTCAGTGTTGCACAGGGCAATGGTGGGAATGTTGACGTAGGAAGCCTCAGTCAGCGGCTGATGGTCAGCACGAGGATCAGTCACGATCAGGAGACGGGGCTCCCTGAAAGCAGCCTGGATCTGATTGGTGAATGTACCAGGAGTGAAACGACCGTGGAAGGTGGTGGCACCGGTGGCAGAGGCAAACTTCAGCACAGCTCTCTACGGTGGGTCAAAAACAGTGTGAAAGACCTCACAAGAACTCAGTTTTTAAAAATTGCATCTGAAGTATAAAACTTGTGGCTCAGGTCACTATCAAACCCCAGTCATAGGACAGAAGTCCTCATGGTGTTAGCGAAACCCCGGCCCACTTACTCTTGCACACTTCCGACACCAAAACACTCACACCAGTGCCTGGCTTTAATGGTGTGCTTAAAGTCAACAGTTTACCAAATTACTTACCTGTCCAGTGTTCCTGGAAGAGATGACACAGACATCAGCTGGGTTCTCAATGGCAACAATGGCCCTGGCAGCCAGCAGCAGCTTCTCCCAAGTCTTCTTCAGGTTAATAATGTAGACACCTAGTCGGCAAAGAAAATCAGTTCTTTTCTTCTACAACTTTACATTTCACAAGAGATCTTTAAGAAATTTAATTCAACATCATCCCCATAATCATCAATCCTTTCAGTACAATTTCTCAAAAAAAAAAAAAAAAAAGTATAATATAGTACTTTTACACAGTCACACATCACATCTATAAATAAATGCAGCTTGGTCTTTGCAAACTATAAGTATAATTTAGATTTACTGAATGTGTCAATTTCATATGCATTTCAGAACAATTTTTTTATCCTGATGCAACTGTTCAAGAACACCATTTTCTCCAGGCTCTTAATTTCTCCTATAATATGAAAACTTCCCCACCTATAATAAAGTCTTCTATTTCACCATTTCCCCCATCACTTACCATCACTTTTCCTTTTGTAGACATACTGCTCCATCTGGAAGTCCAGGTTGGTACCTCCCAGATGGGTTCCTGCAGCCAGGAACTTCAGCACATCCTCCTCCTTCATTTGAAGGACATCCAGACCTCCGGACATCGTGACCGCTTTCCCTGCGTTACGAGTTTGGTGGGAGAGCTGGACCAGAAAGGAAAGACGTGACTTGATCATTGACATCTCAACTTGTACTGGGAATAATTCAAGATGGTCAACTGTTCACCATTATGCAATACTCTCAAAAACTTCAGGGATATACCAAAGACTCAACTACAACGACTACACGTGATGCTTTTACGTTGTGAAGAAAACTTTTTAAATAGTGACCGTGATTACAGCCTGCCTAATAATACAAAAACAAAATACACCCGAAATATTCAGCGTCACTTAACGTATTAAAAGTCAGATTACAATTATACACCATTATTCAGGTATGTCAGATATGATTAGATCTGATTTTTATTTCAATTAAGTATAGGTGGAGAACGCGTGCTCGATGCTAACCAGTTAGCTTTAACCGTTAGCATTATCAATAACGTTGAAATACCGGCACTTCGTCACGAAACAAGTGGCGTTTTTACGTTTCATTAGAAACAGTGCACTCTAGTGCATCACTGCTTTGTGTTATTTTCATGTTTTACGCATTTTATTATATAATAAAAACTGCTTTTTCTTACCACGAAACAACGCCGTATGGAAATCTGCTCACACGGTGAAAAAGAGGGCGCAAGGAGGAAATGACGTAGTATTTATACCAGCTTTTCAAGGCTGTGATTGGCTAGTATTTGTGAGTCGTTTGTGTAAGTCTAACTTTGACCACTAGATGATGCTTTTGCGCTTCAGAGACAGAGAAGAGGTAACCGCAGGTCGGCTGGGTCGGATGAGAATCCCATATTAAGACAATGGAGATGGAAAGACCATATTAAGACAATGCTGAGACGCTGACCTCTCGGTGAAAGACTGACTTGTCTTGTAACTGTTTGTTAGAGATAAAGTGTTCCAGTAAACAGGATCATATGTACACAATGATAAAATGTGTTGAGAAATTATTTGATAAATGGACAAGTAAGCTAAAAGTGTTGTGGTATATTGCCATCCTGGTAAGGCATAGTTTACAATCAACCAAACCTTAACATTATAAGAAAAAAAAATTAATTGGTGACAAAAGAAATGGGGGATACAAATAGGTCAACCTGTGTTGACTCCAAACCAAGTCTGTCAAGGACGTTAGATGACAAAATCTGATAAACAAGGATCAACAGTAATGTGACATGTCATAGGAAGGAAAAAACATGATCAGGACTTGTTTTCTGGGACCAAGAAAGTGTATGAATAAATATCATTTGACTATCCAGCCATTTGAAGATTGTTAGTTTGGTAACAATATGAACCTGACAGTTCAATTCAGAAAAAGCTTTACTTTCTCTTAATTCATAAATTACAAATTCCTGAAAATTGTGTCACAGAAGATTAATCCATCCAGAATCCCCTCACATGGCCTGTGTAGCATGTAGATGTCCCTATGCTTGTTGAACTTATTCTGATTGCAATTAACATAAAACAAAAACAGGATTTAGCAACAAAGTTGACTCTCTTTACCAGTGTTAGAAAATAACATGTCTGTTTCAGCAGGCACATCAGCCTTACTAGCTTCGTCTCTGATATTACCTCAGCCAGGGAACCTCTTGTTCTTTTTTCCCATTTGATGTCAGGTCACCACACCCCCTGCACTGCTTATCTCTGTCAGAGCTTTGATAAGTCTTAGCTCTTCCATGTCTTTACAAAACGCTGAGTAAAGGGCTCCTGCGAGTTTCATGCCACAACTGAATCAGAAAAAGTCTCTGTTATGTACTTTATTGTTTTATATCCCCTTCCATTAATGACAGGAAAGTCATAAAGCAATCCTAGTTGTGTCTAAAAAAAGACACTGATAGGGAACAGACCTATACATACATACATATATACACACACACACACACTTATATGTTTGACCACATACATCTGAACAGAAAGTAAAGAAAACACACAAAATAAATGAAATGACATTTGAACCATAGTTCCACTAAAGGATACAGATTAACAACACTGGTTTTATCTAAACTTGATATTTAATCTTCTGTATCATGGCTCATAAATTTCATGTCATGATAGGTCATTAACAGATCTACTGTACTGCATACACTAAAGTGAGACGTTAGTTTGCACCGCATCATTTATTTTTTGAAAAATAAAATATTCATGTTAAAACATATTTTACATTATTTTATTAAACATCCATTAAAAAAAACAACAACAGTATTTTAACAACAGTATGTACACTTGCAATAAAACGACTTAAGTAATTAACATTTCAGGCAAATTCAAGACATCTTTCTTTTGATTTAGTGTATTACAATATAAATACTCTTTTTTGTAAAGCATTGAGTCTCTCCAGGTTTTAAGCTACTGCTGAGGTCAAAGTGCATGACATCTGTCTTGCACTTTAAGCTGAGCAGTAGTACTCCGTCTGGGACAATCCAGGGAATCGCTGCAGCTTTTTGCCTGAAACGATATCACTGCAGGGAAAAAGCAGACACTGGTAATCCTACTACTCCGGTCCAAATTCAGTATTGCAGCACAAACTAGTAATTCTGTTCAAGTTTTAGTGCACTTCCAAACAAAATGTTTTACTTCCAACACTACAAGGCACATCCCTGAAGTCTGATTCCTTAGCTTCTTTCTACATCCGTCATTTTTACCTAGACAAGCGTGAACTCTGTGCTTTTCTCACGTTAGTGAAATAGTTCAAGTCACCGCAAGTCTCCTCTACTTTTCCAAGTGGTTCCTTTCTGTACCCTTATTATGCTCACTGATCTGACAATCAACAATCCCCTTCAGGACTTGAGTCCAATGTGCGCCATCATCTGTTCATACACCGTCCACGCCATGGCTGCCATCATGGTCCTCCTCAGCGACCGAGGAAGTGCCCCTCTGAGGAAGCCCCGAAGTCCGTATTCCTTATAGAGAAAACAAAGACGGGTATCAGATCTGATCCAAAAAAATAAAAATTACACAAACGACTGAAAGGATTAGAAAAGCTAATCTCCTACCAGGTAGATGAACCTGACAGCCTCCGCCGTCTTCAGCTGTGGATTCACTTGGACGTGAGTTTTGACGACATCTGCAGGTTGTGTGATCAGAGAGGCCAAAACGCCAGCCAGAAGACCGCAGCTGAAGTTTGCTAGAGGAGCCGACGGAGAGGTGCTGATCTCTTTAGGGAACATAGATCATGAGAGTTTGATTTAGATGGACAGCTAATACACATAATTGAAAGTAAGCACATTTGGCATCGCTCCATTGTTCATATTTACCTTCGGGCAACAAGGCCTTGGTCTGGCTGTAAAACATGACGTAGATCCCAGAGAAAGGAACGTCTCTGAGCAGAGTGGCCATCAGGCCGGAGAACAGAGCTGCAGGGCCTTCGGTCTGAATCATGCTGCGCAGAGCCCCACTCACACTCACGTAGCTGTACCTGCCACACTGAAACACACCAACACATGAACCTTTAATACACAGACACACCACAGCTGTCCAGGTAAAACACTACACACGCTCCACACACAAATAAAATCAGTTTGTTGTGACTTGAACTGCTAATAGAAAAAGGAAAGGCTACATTAATTATTCATCTACGTCACTTGCTCTAAAGCACGCATGCTGCTTACTTCATAACGTGTCTTGATGACGGTGGCCGGCAGCATCAAGACCCCCGCCACCGTCCGGGCTCCACCTCCCAGCAGCACGGCCTGCACCGCCCCTGGGGTGCCATCCTGCAGGAAGTGCTGCTTCAGAGAGTAATAGGTGCTGAAGTAGATCCCCACTCCTGGGATGGTGCGAACGAAAGACTAGAGAAGCAGACGGAGGCCAGAGCACATTTTGAGACGCTGTGACGGTTTTATTTGACACTTTCCCTTTTACAAAGCAGATTTTTGCGAAAATGATTGACCTGCTCTTTTAATGATTAAAAACTGTAAGACGCATTTACCGGGGAAACGCCTTTCCAGAGTCCCAAGAGCTTCTCTGTCCGCACCACGCTGAGGAGCACCGACATCATCCCTACTCGGCCTGACCTGGATTCAGAGAAGTAACAGAAAAGAGATAAGGTTGAATGGACAAAGGCAGATTTTCAGCAAAGTTTAGCTGAGGTAACAGGTTTTGTGATCAGGCGGTCAATGAAGCAACTTTTGGAGGGGGCAAAAGGTAAGAAAGCATGTGACTTAAACTACGACCCCGGCCAAAAATCACAGAGTCACCATTCTGTCAAGATGTTTCATTCAGCTGTTTTCTGTGTGTGTGTGTGTGTGGGAGGGGGGGGCAGTCCTGACTCACTTTTAACAGTTGTAAAATTATGTTTTTTGTGTAAAATAAAGAGGAAAAAATATAGATAATTGCCGGCAAATTCTTTTAAAGTGAAGTTTGAACCACAAAAGAAAAAGCTCCTCTGCTAGCTTTTATGACAGTTTGCATTCATGTTATTCAGGTTTTCACCCTCTCATAAAGCAGCTGACAGGCCAGATTTGGAGGATGGAGCCTCAACAAGGACCCCGTTTCTTTTTTTTTTTAAATGTAGTTTACCCAGACTGAACACTGACCCTGTCATTAAAGTAATAAATTGTTCCTGATAAAAGCTTCAAAATGATTTACTCTGTGGAAAAATAGTTAATAGCTGTCATCCTGAATCCTACTTTTTAAAATTAACAGAATAAGAGAAGTGTCTAAAAGGCTCAAGGTATGCTTGACTATTGCCTGTATTGTTAATGACTGCCATCTCTTTTGGAGTTTTTAGGTGCTGAAAATAGTTTCTTGGAATTTTTTAACAATTGCCTTTTCTGTTTCCATTTTCAATATAAGCTGACACTGCAAAAATGTGCTTAATGTTCAATGTTGGATTTTTTTCCCCCTAATGATTTAACATCTTTCTCAGTCTACCTACATTTTTCATGTTAATCTTCCACTTTTGGTTGCATTTGCTCTGAATTTAAGAACAAGTTGGTAGGAACATCTTTTACAACACTCCATGTTGCACCACTTAAAGGAGTTTTTATTATCCTTTGCAGCGCTTTAATTGATAGTGCTCTTCGCGGCTGTATTTCCTGTCAACCTGCCAGGTGTAAAAGATTGTCAGCAAGTACTCTTGTTTAACTGCAGACTAAGCTGCATATTAAGATTTGTGCAGGTTTTTTTAAAAACAAAATCAAATTATGAGGCGAGTCCATATCTGTGTTCTTCATGATGGAGTGACTTCATATATTTTCCCCAGTCTGACATGACAAAATGTAATTTGTCCATTTTCAGTTAACAAAGTTTAGCTGCTAAAAACAGACCATCTGCATCACAAATAGGTTTCTTTCCCTCCAACAAAACTAGGACTTCTTTGCTGGAAGTAAACCAGCTGTTTGAAAGCGTGGAGCTCATGCGAACTCACCCAGGCTGCATGTTGCTCTGCAGCGTCTGCAGGCGAGTCTTGACCAGGTCCAGAGGCTGAAACAGCAGAGTGGAGCAGGTCCCACTCAGGGATCCACACATGAACGCTTTGATAGCTGGATGAGCCTGTCAGGAAACACAGGCACAAGATTTCAGCTGCGTTTCTACAACATCTTAATATCTCCATTTGTCTGCATCTCTATAAAGGTTCAACTTTCTAATTCTCAGTGAAAAGTTATTATTTAATTCATGATTAAATACTCTGAAAGATTGAATTATGCTTTCAGGAATTTGAAAATCTGTTTTAAAATGTGCAGTGATAAGGTCGTAGCTTCTGATCAATCCAAAAATTAATGTAAACTAAAGTGTGACTGTTTTGGATTTAAAACTCACCAGTGAGAGCTCCATGCTGTGTACAGATATAGACTTAGTCACAAAATCTTCCTTTAAACTAGCTCTGGTCTCTCCACTCTGAACAAGACCTAAAAGAGAGGAGGAGGAGGTCAGGTTAAAAGCTGGCCGTCGGCTGGCGGGGATGGAGACATCAGCCAGGGCCCTCGGAAGATGATGAGGGTGCACGTTAACAACTCTGCCCTCTGAATCAGCAAACACATGCAGCAGGTTAAATATGAAAGGTCGCCTGACCAACATGTGTTTCCCATTTGAGAATACCCAACGCACAGCTGGAAATTAAAGTAATGAGAGGTTCACCACGTCCCACATTAAGCAGGATCTGGTGCAGGACACTCCTGCAGGTTTTCCTCCTGACTGAACATGCAGCTTCCTACTGAAGTGACTCTGCATGACTTTTTCTTTTCTCTTTCAAACTGTCTTGTCTCAGTGCAAGTATGTTGAAATTGGTAATTATTTTGTTTTAAAGAAAAACATTTAATACCTCCTGAAGAGAGATATGGAGCATCTACTTCTAGATGAGAAGTGAATGAAAAAACATTTACAACTTTAAATTATAAGTATTAATCCACTTTTGCTAACTTGATCAATGTTCTTGTCGACCAGATTACATGGGATGCTTACCAATAGCCACAGATGCCTTAAGAAACTATGACTTTGTATGTAAATGTGTAAAAAGACAAATAAATTAAGGTTTAAATCCTCTGCCTTCAGAAACTTCCATAGTATGTTTATACAGAAACTGAAATTAACGTCATTGCTAGTCATTGTTTCTTAAAAATTTCTATGAAGTGAAAACATTAAAATCAAAGAAGAAAACTATAATCTTTTAGAAATTAAAAAATAGATGTTTTGCTCGTGTGATGTGCTTGAATATAGTTGTACCCTTCAGACGCCAACCCGCAGCACAGAAGTTCTCCGTTTAGGGTCCGAAAAACATCAACGACGAGGTAAAATTTGAGATTAAACCCTTCCTGAAGCCTGTATTAAGCTGACTAGCCGGCAGTGAGCTTTCCTCGCTTGAAAAAGCCCTTAAATATGACGCAAAAAGCTGGCAGTTACACACAAACGATAAAAACTGGTCGATTCCTGTTTGACATGACGCAGGGCGTTCCTAACTGTGACCAAGCCCCGCCCACAGGAGTTGGTAAAGTTTGATTGGTTAAAAAGCATCAAGACCGCCCACGTTAAAAAAAACTCAAATTAAAAATACTAAAATAAAATGTAAAAACCCAATATATTTAAATCAAATTAAATAATTTTTATAAATCACTCGATAGATTATCACTGACTTCATCATGTCATATATTAAGTGAAATGTTAAAATTGAAAAATGAAACAGAATTACGCCCTCTATTGAAATAATACCAACTTTAAAAGAAGAGAACCTAGTTTCATACTTTATATTACAAGGAAAAAAAATCGTATAGAACTAGAAAAAGATAAATGTGCAATTTCTTCTCCATTTAATGTTGTCTTTCATGCTTTAATTAACAAATTTAGATGTTTAATTTCAATATTAAGATGTAATACTAATGTCTTGTAAACCTGCATTTAACTTAGAAACGGGTTTCTGAAAAACAAATTAAATTAAAAAAAATTGCAAAGCTGAAAAACAGCCCTAACCCTGTTTAATAGAACTGGTCGAGTAAAGCCAGGGGTGACTCGTTTCTGTGGTTTTTCCTTTCTGAAGCTTTGGGCTCCATCTACTGGCGGTAAGACACCACTGCAGGACTCCTTCAGTCCGGTCCCGGAGGGCCGCTGCCCTGCGTGTTTTAGATGCTTCCCAGCTATAAACCCATCGTATTCAAATGAGTGGGTCATTAACATTATTGATCCATTTGAACCAGCAGGGAGCAGGGAAACATCTACAACAGGTGTCCAAGGTCGGTCCTCGGGGCTGGTGTCCTGTGGGTTTTAGATGTGTCCTTGCATCCACGCGCCTGATTCTCATTAATGGTCATTAGTAGGTTGTCATCCAGGGCCGAACAACTCTGTCAATGACAGAGCCACGTGTGTCATGGTGTGATGTAGCAGAAACGTCTAAAACCTGCAGGACACCAGCCACTGAGGGCCAACTTTGGACCCCCTGATCTAAAACATCCAGGGAAGCTGCCCTGGGCTTGAAAAGCCCAGCTGCAGCATATAACCCACTACTACAGTCCGATGTTCAGGACTTGAACTTTGTAGCCAGCTTTACCCACCTCATATTGCTCCTTCGAGTAAAGGAAATAAACATTAGCAGGAAACATTGTAAAAGACACGGGACAAATGCAGCAGTTTAGAAAGCATCTTTAATTGCAATAACGTCACACTTCACAACATGATTTTCGTTCCAGAGGTGCAGACAAACATTACAAAATAGCTGAGATGTCATGTTTTGTTTTTTTTTTTGTTTTTTTCTTTTTTGGATCGCCATTGTTAACTAAGTGTGAAATATGTGGTCATTTTGTGAGCCATTATTGTTAAGTAACAACACATTCTCTCACTTTCCAGCAGTGTGAGCCAAAAGCTGACCCTGGGCACAGCCTGCGAGAGGTTTATAGCATCCTGCCACAAACAGCGCGCACCTCTACAGAAGTGTCAATCTACTCAAAAGCTGAACACAGACACCCAAGTTCATGAGTCTAGCAAACCCCACAGACTAGTCAGAGTTTAGTGTACGCAGGTTATGGTGATGTCCAGACCTCCTGAATCTGGCTTTGGTTCACTGCTCCTCTTGAATCAAGCTGTGCCCTGAGAATACAGTGTCTGCTGTGAGTTTAAAAAAAAAAAAAAAAGACCAAAAAATAACCCCATTACTTATTCCTTACCCTAAACATAAAACAAGAACAAAAAACAAACAAACAAAAAAAAAAAAACACTGAATGATAAACATACAGATCAATACGTCCACAGAAAAAAGCCAAGAAACCTGCCCGTGAAGTCTGAGCTGCTTTTAAGGCCTTTAGTGTGTGTTGGCAGCACGTGTGCACTTATAACAGGAACGTGTGCACCACTGTTCAAAGACTTCCAAACTTCTTTTTCACCATTTCCAGAAAACATACCAATGCAGTGGTATACATCATCTACTTTGAAGAATTTCTTTTTAAATTCATTTTCCGTCTCAGTGCAAAATTAGTAAAATTCAGCACGAATTAAATTCATTCAATATGTCGAGTCTTCAATTGTTCATTGAAATCTGCCTTCAATTTTGTGTGTCCACATGAAATGTGTGAAACTAAGCCCAAAAGCGTACAAGCAATGACTGCAGCTAAATTTAGAAAATTCAGGATACTGTATAAATCTTTATAAATTGAAGAAAGACAACAAGCATAATAAACATGAAGCACTTTCATTCTTAACCATTATAAACACGTCTGCATAAGATACACCTCTATACTACTGAGATATTACTTTGGTCCCCTTTCAGAAATCATCTTTACGTATACTTCATCCTCTGTTTTCATGAATTAGAAAAATAGATCCTAAATCAGGACTATTATAAGTGGAAAGTTTCCTTATAAAAATATCTCTCTTTATCCCCAGAGAATTGAAAAAAAAAAAAAAAGCAAGCAAAGGAAAAATTTGGCCCAAAACAACATGTGAGAGTGTGTGTGTGTGTCAGTATGACGATTGTCTGAGTTT
>JAOWBL010000023.1:14111074-14130318 GCA_028564865.1 Zenarchopterus dispar
CCATCCATCCATCCATCCATCCATCCATCCATCCATCATCCATCCATCCATCCATCCATCCATCCATCATCCATCCATCCATTCATCCATCATCTCTACCCACTGATTCCAGTTCAGGGTCACAGGGATCTGCTGGAGTTCATCCCAGCGTTCGTCTGACAAAAGGCAGCAGTTCACCCTGGACAGATCGGTAGTCCTAAAATAACAAATGTATTACCGAGACCGTATAGAATTCAGATATTCTCTTTATTATCTTCTTTTTTAAAACCAGTGTACTGCACGTTTAATGTATGTTCGATGGTTGTCTGTCTTAATGTAACTCTGTTTTATAGAGGCATATATTTTAAAAGTACTCTGCAAATGATATGACACTAATAGTGTTAATAAATGTGCTAAGCTTTGGCTGGGGGGGTCTTCTTGACATCAGCATTTACACTGTTGGTTAATTCATTTTTACTCAGTAATAAAATAATGGAATTTTAAAATACTCTTTGATAAGTACACATGTGTTAAATGTGACATGACAATATTTTCAATGATGTCTAGTTTTTTATCTTGGTTGGTTGTCTCTGTTATTTGACTGTATCAGCAGTACACTGGTAATATTAGAATCATTAAAATGTTAGAGGGAAATCTACTCAATCAATCAATCAATCTTTATTTTTATGCCACTTTTAAACAACCAGGATTGACCAGAGCTTCACAAGTAAAATCTAATAAAAATATGGATTAGAAAAAAAAACATAAAACACATAAAAATTAAGAAAATAAAAATATCCCAATAGAAATCTAATAAAAAGCGACTGAAAGAATACAATCCCAATTTTTTGCAAGTGTTTTAGCTACTGTAAACATGTTTCACATGATGCATTTGTCACATTCTTGCCTGGAAAAAGTGATTTGAGATGAATGCCTTTGAAAGCCCTTGGACCTCAGCTGTGCTGATCACATCAGTTCATTTGGGAGAAATGAGCATAGCAAAAACTAAATGGATTCTCAATTTGACCAAAGATGAAGTGAATCAGTCTTTTTTTAAAAGAAAAAATCAAGTCAGTTTTATTTTGTCCTAAAACGTTTACCACATGTACAATAACTTCTGCTGGGTTGAAGTAGCCTGGAAACGTACTGCTTTAGGCAACACTGCTATGGAAAACAACACCTTACGGTTCATATGAAAGGTTTCTTGAATAAATAACCCACACAAACATTCATTTTCTCGCTTGTTCACAAAACAGACTTACACATAAACACATAGATTCATTTTCACGCTTCTGCACAAAATACATAAGATACACACGCAGCAGCTGTGTAGACTAGATCTCATTGTGGGTTGTTGACAGTTTGCATCAGTGATCAAAATATAAACGATGTAACACATTATAAAGAGAAGTAAACGCTTCTTGACGGTGTATACGTTAAAACCTGCATGAAAAGAGAAATAATGAGCTTTCCTAACTTTGGCCAGAGGCACAGACCCTGAGAAGATACAAGCTGACACATCCACAGACAGTTGTGTGACTGGTTGAGGTGCCAGCAGGACCAATTCAGCAACTACAGCGTCCTCTGCTGGATGAAGGAGTGTCACTCCACCTAACTGGTGGAAACATGTCTAACTTGCAATACCTTCCTTCAAAATGAAATCATTATTGTGCATAACTTTAATGGAAACCCATTGTAATGATGTGTACATCAGTTAAACCTCATTCAGGAAAAGCGCTTTTTCACTTTGACTTTGATGTCAATAACAGCTTTCAAGAAAGTTGGGACACGGATGTTAAACCTTTATGATCTGTTTAGAGACAGAGACAGTTATGGTCATCTAATATTTGTAATTTTTTGTTGTTGTTGTTTTGTTGCTTTTTTGTTGCTGTTTTGTTGTTTGCTTGTTTGGGTTTTTTTTTTTGTTTTGTTTTTTTTTTTGTTCAAGCAGAACCAGAAAAATGCCAAATGTTTTTCTTTTTTTCATGTTACAGGACTAAAGCTTGTCAACGGTTCGTCTTTTGTCATATTTCACATAAACGGATAATTGTTGACATGTTAAAACTGCAGACAAGCCAACAATCTGACTTTTTCCACAGAGACCTTCCTTCCATGATATATTTAATGTGTGATAGAGTTTTGTGTTTAGTAATTAAGTAAGCTCTTCACTGGAAAATAATATCAGCTTATCTTGGTCCTAAACCTATACCTACTGTTCTGCATCAAAGGGAATTTTATCTTAAAAAATAGATAAATTAACTGTGCTTAAAAGCATAAATATTGGTGTGTGAAGTGATTTATCTATAGTCCCATCAGGCTACATGTGCTACGTGTGCTCTTTTGTTCCTCCTTTTTAGTTTTGCTATTACTCCAAATTCTCTTTAACTAATACATAATTAACATAGGCAAAAAAAGCAAATATTACATTTGATTCTTTTAATTACTCTTTATTTAACCAAGTTAGACTAAAACAGCTAACAACATGTCAATGGCCAAAATCAGACAAAAAATATTGCTCCCAAAAGTTTCTGTTTCACATAAAAAAAAAAAAAAGACTTGTTTCTGTACTAAAATGATTTTTTTTTTACAACATATTAAATGTGTTCCTTAAAAGTCAAGTAATGATCAATTAAAAATTTGGGCCACTCAAAAGTAAATAAAACTCAATTAGGTGGCCATTTCTTGTTTCAAATCTTTTCAGATTGTGTTGATCTTGTCGTTTTTGAAGTGGTAAAACGGCATATATTTTATTTTGTCTGCATTTTGAACAAGTTGCAGATAAAAATGCTGTTCTTGGAGAATATCAAAAGTAAGTTGCAAGTGCTGAAAGGCCTCAGCAGGACTGGGTGATGTTTAATACATGACAATGTCATCACCATAGAAATGAAAAGTTGAATTCAGAATCTTCTGTTCAGGATCATTTATGTAGATAGTGAACAATAGTGGGCCCAACACAGAACCTTGAGAATCACCCTTTTTCATTTGCAATACCTCAGAGGAAGAACCCACTATCTGAACAGCATGGGTTCTGTTTGTGAGGTCGTTTGAAAACCATCCAGCTGCTCACTGAGATAAACGAGTAGCTGAAAGGCATTTAATTAAAATAAGGTGGTAAACAGTGTCAAAAATCCTTTGAAAAAACAATAAAAAGGGACAGATGCCTCATCAGGACCTTCAGTTATGTCATTTATGAACTTTATGACAGCACTTACAGTTCTGGGATTTTTGCAAGAACCCGACTGAAATGGTGACAGAGTAGAGCCGGCGGCCAGAAATCCTTTTACTGACCAAAGATTCAAGCACCTTTGCCAGATCAGAGAGTTTAAAGGTTAGTCTGTGGCTATTTAAAACACTAAGGTCACCTCCTATAACAAGGGCAGATTTCATCTCCGTAATATTGCAAAGATTTGGTGCATCTTCTCCCAGAGTGACACTGAAAACCTAATTCACTAATTTGTACCTTCTAGCTTAGATTACTGTAATGTATTATTAGTAGGATTTCCAAGTATTTCTCTGAATGGCTTCCAGATGGCCCAAAACGTAGCAGAGCGAGTGCTGACAGGAATCAGCAAGATAGTGTAAGTGGGTTATGTGCCAATCATGACTATTCTCATGATGAGAATATAATGATGCATGATCCCACAGGACTCATACATCATTATATCATTCTCCATCTAGCTGTTGGCACATAGTCAAGGAGTCACTTACTTGATGCAAAACTGACACTGCACACACAACTCAACCATGCAGTAAACATGTATCATCATAGCAACGTTTTTGAGTACAGGAGAACCAACTAGATTTTTCAATCGCCTTCATCAACAACTAAGTCAAAACTACAAGCTTACAAGAAACCACAATTTATTTTAAACTTTCCAACTCAACATGCTTTAAAGAATTAACATTAAATGTTCTGGCGGCAGCTGCTGTGTCACAAGCATTGTTTGCTCTAGTCATTTGGATTCATTTAGGCAGAGCACCTTTGGAGTAACATTATCACCTTTTGTCGTCTGTCTAAAAGAGGTAAAACTGACAAATACATGGGATCGGTGTCTAAGTGGTGTCTGAATTTGTCAGTGATGCCTTTTAAAATGTTCATGTCAGTCCAAGAGTCTATGTCACAGTGTTTCAATGATGGTATATGTTTACTAAATATTTGATTTGCTGCGTCTCAGACAAATAAATACATGTTAATGTGATGTGCAGCATGCCTTTAACATTTTGCAGCAAGTGACTGCCCCCATCAGTCACCCTTTTATTGGTTTCCCATTGGGGCTGGGCCTAATTTTACTTTTGATAGCTCTTGAGAAAAAAACCCCATCGCCTATTTTCTTTTGTTCATACTTATCACTGGTTTTCTCTGTAACGCAGTTCTGAGGGGGTAAACGGTGGGGAGGGAAAGAACAATGGGCCTCGAACAGGCTTTGAACTTTGAATTAGGTATTTCAGTCACATATGCTCCGCTGCCATAGCAACGCCTAAAAAGCTGTGTGTCAGCCAACTCCAAGGGAGCCTGTTGTAAGTATGAGGAGTTTTGCACAACAGAACCAGACAGCGCCGGCCTGAAGTTTCTCTGAGTCGGCTGTGAGCTGATCAGGACGAAGGAGAGAAAAGTTGTGGAACGAGATCTAATTCAGGTATGTGAAAGCTGACTGATAATCAGAAAAGACTGCATGGACACTGTGGACATTGTTCTTTTGTTTTTATTTTAGTAGTTTACTCTTAGATTTAGTTTACATATTGTGAGCCAAGCTTTGCTAAATCCTGCTTAACGACAGAAAAAACAGGATCTCTCCTTTTTTTAACTGTTAAAAACAACATACTGCATAAACGTCTTGGAGAAATAGTGTGCTCATAATTCTGAACTTTTTATTCTGAGAACTCTACTTTTTCCTAATGTCGTCACTTTGCAGAAATTGCTGTGAAATCCAGGGGACGCCATGTTCTCACTGTCTGAGCTGGCACCCCTGAATCAGCATCAGAACAGCTGTAAACTCCTGAAGCCCTGGTGGGAGGTCTTCATGGACTACCTGGTGGTCCTGATGCTGGTGACTTCTGTCCTGGCCTGTACCATGCAGCTGTCTAGGGACAAAGTAGTCTGCATTCCTTTGGATCCACTGGTCACCGCAAACTGCAGTAACCAAAATGTTTCATCTAGCCAGGATGTGGCCAGGACTCCTACTTCAAAGAACATTCCACAATACATCAGTCCAAATCTTCTTCCTGCAGCACGAGGTCGGCGTACACATCTGGTCTACCAGCAATACGTTTATATTAGCCAGGTACTGTCATCATTCCTGGGTTTTACCAGTCTCAATGCAGAAATGAGATACTTTCTGTCAAGCTTGTTAATGCAAGTATTATTGTTATTCTGTTTGGAAAGATATCTTTTATTGAATCACTTAACTTTGCAGGATACTGTTACAATCCCAGACCCGAATCAGGGCACGAATTATCCAATTTCCCATTGTCTGACTCTACCTAACTTTACATCGAGCTGTAGCGTAAAGTAGGAATTTAAAGAGGAACACCCTCTGGAGGAGAAGGGTCTGGTGATCCCTAAGTCCAGTCCTCGAGAGCCCGTGTCCTGCATGGTTTAGTTGTTTTATTGCTCCAACACACATGATTCAAATGAGTCGATCACTCACAGCATGTCATCAAGGTCAAGGCCATTTTTTTGAAACAGTTGTGTCAGAGCAGGGAATATTCTTAAAAGATGCAGGACCAGAATGAGGAAAAACAGGAAACACAGTCGCTGTGAATAGAGCTGTAAAGGCGTGGTTGAAAGGGTAGCAGTTGTACTTTATCTATTTGTCATTTTAACCAAAGTGTGTCAGAGACATTTTAGTAAGACCACAAAACTTGTGAGATGGTGTGAGGAAAGTGGCAGAAAAGGCTTACTTGTTATCATGGTTTTTGGTTTGGCTGACTTCTTGTTTTATTTTGAAAGTCTGTTTTCTTGCCTGTTAAATTCCTGCTTAACTTCCTTTGCCTAATCTTCCCTGATTGTCCACGTGTGTAGCCCTGTCTATACATTGTCTTGTCTTTTTTCTTTTCCTCAGTGCTGGTTTTCTGTGCTTTATCTTGGTCTTTTGGCATTTCTTAAGTTTTGTTAGTGAAGGTCTCATTGCAGGTTGTTTTTTCCTGTTTGTGCAGCTTTTTTTTATTTAAAGGATCTCTGTTTGACTTCTGCTGCCTTAATCTCCTACATTTGAGTCCTCAGCACACAATATAAGACACCTTTAAGCCTTTGCTTAATCTTTCTATGTCAAGATATCTACATATGAATGCAGAATCTCTAGAACCAGCACTAAATCTGGGGTACTAAATAATTTCTGATTTCAACTTATTGTCAAAATAGGATTTTCTATTCACATTTAAGGGTGTTTTGGTTGCATCTTAATCATTTTTGAGATCAGAAGATGTGGAACATATTTGCAGGAATATAATCTCTATCAGTGATCATCTGATGACTCTGAAGCATTTTAGGCTGGGATAGGCTCCAGAAGATCCCTGTGACCCAGAAATGGAACAACGGGTCAAGAAAATGGATGGATGGATTTAGTAGAGAATAATTTTGGTGGAAGGAGTGGAGATGGATCCAAAATACAGGAGTATAAGAGGGAGAAATAGCAAACAAAGTCATTTATTAAACCAACAATGCTGCCAGTGCAGGACATCTAAAAGAATAAACAGAAATTTTGAGACCAAAGACATTACAAGCAGGCTAGGCAAGATGAAGCAAACAATAAACAAGGTTTCACAAAGAAAAATAAAGAAACAAACCTAGAAAAAACAGATAATCATCAAAATGCTTCCATTTCCCAATTGGGCAAAAAAAAGCTGTTTTTTTATGTGTTTGTCTGTTTAGGTGTGCTACCATGTGGCTCTGCCACTGAGCTCCCGTTTCTTCCCCTACATGGCCTTGCTGCAGTCTCTACTGCTGGTAGCCAGCGGCTCTTTCTGGCTACACTTCCCTCACACTTCCTCTCGCATAGAGCAGTTCTTATCCATCCTGGCAAAATGCTGTGAGTCACCCTGGACATCTCAGTCCTTGTCCCATGCCGCCCGCCAAGAAAGCATCCATGAGGTCATAAAGGGGGAGAGACAGCCACTCCAGCCACCTCCATCCTCAGCTTCCTCTTCATCCCCTGTGACCCACACACAGCGTTCAAGCATCGACTCAGGCACAGACAGCCCTGTGTTGAAGAGGTCGGATTGTGCCCCCTCAGCCACCTCGCCATCTCCTAGCCCGTCCACACTCTCCTGCAACTCCACTATGTCGTCTATATCCATTGGCTCTGAGGTACACTTTCCTTCCTCCAAGCCTTCAGTGACAGTTGACAGTCCTCGGCATGTAATGTGCCTGGATAAAAGCGATGGGGAACAGGCCAGGGCATTGTTTGAAAGAGTCAGGAAGTTTCGGTCTCACTGTGAAAGTTCAGCTGTCATTTACAAGGTAAGAGAATCTCTGTATAGTCCATATAAATATGAATTTTTATTTTTTATCACGAGAACTTTTTCACTTTCATGTTTCATTCTTTAGTTACATGTACCTTTTGATATAGATTACCCTGCCATTTGGATGTCCTTGTGATATCTATACATGTTAAAGGGACCTTTTTGCTTTCACGTCAACCCTCCTTTTGTCTCTTCAGGTCTACTTGGCTCAAACAGTCTTCAAACTCTTCATGGTGACACTGATCATCAGTTACACCATTCCTCTTCTCGCATCCCTCTCCTTTAACCACATCTGTCACCCTGACGAGAGCTCATTGGTGGGCTATGACACCTTTGAATGCATCCATGTGCTGTCATCACTTCTGCATAAACTGCTGGTGGCCTACCTGACCCTGCTGGGACTGTATGGCCTGCTTCACTTTTACACACTCACCTGGATTTTTCAAAGGTCAATATTTATACCGCTGTTTGGCTTTTGGAGTTTTCTTTGCGTTATTCTGATTCACTGGCACAGCGTGCCAACTGTGAATACAGTAGTGGGCAACTGACAGGAAATAAAGCTCTGACATGCTTCACCACCTTATAACAACAGAGCCAGCAAACAAAGAGTCTATTTCCACGTTTGTTCTTGTAACTGTAATAAAGCACTTATTTGCTGGCTCCACTAAGTTAAAAGTTAAATTAGCTGTAATTAGCTGTTTGTTGACAGCTTGTTGTGCAGCCCCCAAAGTGGCCAAAAAGTTCATTAATATCCCTTTAATTAATGTTAAAAAGTTTTGCTTATATTTCTAAGATTTTATATAGCTTTTTCAAGTTTAAGAGCTGTTTATTCAGGGAACCTTGAAGCACACACAAAAAAAGAAAAGCCCAAGAGCTTGAGCATACCAGAGACCCAATAATAGGATTAGAGCATAATACTGTATTTTGGCCTCCACTGTATTTCTTATTCACTGTTTTGTTTTTGTTGTTGCCATTTTTGGTCTGTTTCTTCTTAGCTGTCTTCGGCAATATTCCTTCCACTCTCTCAAGGAACTTTGGTCCCTAAGAGATGTTCCAGATCTGACAAATGACCTGGCTTTCCTCATACATATGTTAGACCAGTATGACCCTTTACTGGCACAGCGTCTCTCCGTGTTTTTGTCCCCCGTAAGCGAAAGCAGGCTGCTGGAGGAAAGTTTGGAGAGGCTGTGGGGAGAGGAAAAACTGAAAGCCATGACCACTGTGGAGGCAGATGGCAGCACCAGACTGCAGCTGGTGGCCCTGCCCCGACTTCCTCCAGCCCTCTTCACCCTCAGCCAGCTCCGGGTCCTCAAACTGGAGCTTATCACAAACGCCAGGTTTACTGCACAGATGGCTAACATGACCTCCCTCAGGTGAGTTGTCCGGAGTGGTCAGTAGCAGTGAATAACACGTGTATTAAAGATTTGCTTGTTCCTGCTTTGTTTTCCACATTTAAATTGATTTTTGTAACTGTTTTTTCAAACAATAGGGAGCTGCATCTTTACCACTGTGTGGCAGCTGTGGAGCCCAGTGCGCTTGCAGTTCTCCAGGAACGTCTGGAGGTCCTGCATATAACCTTTACTCAGGCATCAGAGATCCCCAGCTGGGTTCTGTCCCTCCGCAGCCTACATGAGCTTCACCTCTCTGGTCGTTTGAGCAGTGAGGGTAGTGTGGGGCGTAGCTGGGCCCTGGGGAGCCTACGTCAGTTGCGTCATCTCCGTGTACTGGTCATTCGAGGCATGTTGCAGAGAATCCCTGGCGAGTTGAATGAGGTGGCTGGCAGCTTAGTGAGACTAGAAGTCAATAATGAGGGCACGAGGCTGCTTGTGCTTACAAGCCTGAAGAGGATGGTCGACCTGACCGAGCTGCAGCTGCAGGACTGCCAGCTGGAGCGTTTGCCCTCTGCACTGCTGGCTCTGACCAGGCTGCGGACATTGGACTTGCAGCATAACAACTTGAGAACTCTGGAGGAACTACTTAGTCTGGCTCACCTGCGACATCTGTCTTGCATCAAGCTTGCTTATAACCGTGTTGTGGCACTGCCAGCAAGTGTTGCTGTTCTCCGAGGATTGGAGCTTCTAGATCTGTCCAACAACCAGCTGCGGAGTCTTCCCCCAGCACTCTTTACTCTTCGGCGCCTTCGTAGGCTTCTGCTGGCTGGCAACCTGCTCGAAGAGCTGCCTTCTGATGTGAAGGTACTGCAGCTGCTTACAGAGCTGGACCTCAGTGGAAACAGGTTGGAGAGTCTTCCCTCCGACCTCTTCCACAGCTGTTTGGAGCTACGCATCCTTAATGTGGCTCACAACTCTCTGAGCTCATTGCCAAGTGGGATTGCAGCTTTAAATCAGCTGTGCAGGTTGGATTTGCGTGGGAATAGTCTGGAAGAGCTGCCTGGAGAACTGGGCTGCTGTTTGGGGTTGTGTGGAGGAGGTCTCTTGGTTGAAAACTGGCTGTTTCTTTCTTTGCCTCCAAATGTCAGGGACTTTCTGAGCCACTCTCCCACCACCAGTGGTAGAAGTTCAGAGGATCGTTCCCGGCCAGATTCCGACACTTTCCCATACTTCCCTCCTGCGCAATGGTGCTTCTCTTCTGCTCTGGAATCACAAATATAAGACTAATGACTGACTCATTGCTAACACTGATAGTACTGTCCATGCACTGAGCACCTTGTTTTATCGGCACTTTAAGAGCAGACATGTCTTATACAGAGGAATAATGACTAAGAAGGACTGACTCTTGAACCGGAAGGGAACAAAAAGTTCAGAAAATATTGTCTCTGAGGACTGCTACTGAATCTATTACATGGCAGAGATGTTTGTATTATTTTATAACACTATATATGAATCTATTAACAATTTAAAATAAACTTGAGCATAATTTAGGTTTATTGTTTGCTCTAAATAAAAATATTAATCTCACACTCTTTTACTAAAAAGCAATAAACAGTCACTTTGTAAAGATTTCTGTTCTCAGCTCATTTCTAATTCCTTCCAGTAAATTGCTGTATCACGAAAGTATTTGTTATCCAGTCTGAATGGGAATGTTTTCTGAAGAGTGCTTTTGAAGTCCTCTTTTTCCTCAAACTCCATATGTTAAAAAAGGCCCACCTTATTTCAGCTTATGCTACTTTGCATTCCTTTTGACCACATCTGTCCAAAACATCCTCATTTCAAGTGTCCGAAATGATCTGAATCACACGGTTAGACCTGTCATCCCACCATCAGGACATTAAAGGTCTTTTGCATCTTAAGAAATGACTGCTACGTTTAGCCTACACACTCCTAGCACAAGCTGCTTCTGATCTTTTGATCCTTTCATTCAAAAAACAAGCAGTCGCAGCAGTCTTTTACTACAAATAACAACAAAATGAAACATATCTTTAAAATATGAATGACTATGCTCCTGTAGGTCTTTACTCACAGGTCAGAAGCTAAATGCGAAGTAGCTAAACCAGCCACTGGCTATTAAAATTCAGGTTTTTAGCTTCACTGCTTGAAGCTGAGTGCTGACTTTTGATCTTTCTTCTTTGGGTCCAAACACTATGATTCCTGTTTTGTCTTCATTTAACTGAAGAAAATTCTGGCACATCCACTCTTAAATTTGGTCAGTGCATTTGATCAAAGTTTGAATTGGGTTATAATCTCCTGGTGAGATAGTTATATATATATCTGTGTATCATCTACACAGTTATAGTTTCACATTTTGTTCTTTTTTAATAATTTGAGCAAGTTGAAGCATATAGATGTTAAACAAGAAAGTCTCCAGAATTGAACCTTGGGGAACTCCACGTTATTTTTGTTAGCTCTGATATTTAGTTACCTAAGGAAAAAAATAGTCCTTGTCTTTTAGATCAAACCTGGTAAGTGTCAGAAAGTCAGACCCAGTTCTTCAGTCGGTCTAGCAAGATGTTATGGTTGACCGTGTCAGTTACAGCTCTGAGACTGAGTAAAACCAAGACTGAAATGTTGTCACTATCCGGATTGGAGCAGATGTCATTTAGGTTAGTTTTCTATTTATCTTTGTTTTATTAAGCAACATGATATTGTCACATAAGTCAACAGTCAGTTCAATAGTCACTAGGCTGTAGTCAAATAGTCCACATCTAAAAAAATAATAATAATGAAATCAAACAGAGTTAAACAGCTCAACACATATGTAAGTGAACACTGCATGGAAAATGCATAGGAAAGGCTGTGGAAGCTTCAGATATCACAAGTAAGAACACTGAAAATGAAACAAAACATTTTTTTCCAGCCACAATTCAGCAGAGGCCAAGGCAATAATCTTGTCTGTGGCCTCTTTTAAGGCAAGGAGCTTTGCTTTTGAGCATTACAAAGATGATGGAGGGAAGCTACAGGATACCAACCAGACAGCAAATCAAATGCAGAGCAGAGTGGGTAGTATTAGCATGGGGGAGTGGTTGCCCAGTTGTTACAGAGGTGGGGTTGGGGCTAGAGGACTCACATTAAGCCCGCAGAGGTGGTCCCCAACTGCTCCCCGGGTACTGGGAAAATGGCACCCCACTGCTCCTAGTGCAACTGGGACCACTGTAACTAGTGTAACGGAGGATCAGTTACCTCAAGAGGATTAATAAAGTAGCTCAAAAAAATAATTGAAAACCAATGCCCAGATATCATGTAATAAATCAGAATCAGAATTACTTTATTGCCAATGTCAGTAAAACAGATTCACAGGCTAGGAAATAGCTCAGATGTAATGGTGCAGATATAACATAAAATAATGGCAAAAATAATGGTGAAAATAGAAAAAAAAATACATGAGAATAAAGCAAAGTAAAACAAAATAAAATAAATGTATTAGGAGTAAGTTGACAAAAACAGAAAAACAAAACAACAACAAAAAATACAATATAAATCTGTGACAAGCCCCTCCGGACTAGGGGTTAAAAAGTCCTCTCTTAGCAGGTGAATCCCACAGCTTTTAAGAAAAGCTTTTTGAGTGGCGACTACTGCAAATTTCATGAAAAACTAAAGTAGCTGTCGAGACCACTTGTTGTGTAAAGAACAGTCAGCTACCTCCGTGATTGCTCCCCTCAAAGCAATGCCCAGAATTATACGCTGATATCATTGGTTACAGATACAGCAGATGTTATTGTACAGTGACCAGTTCTGAAGCTTGACTGAGTTTCACAAAGGAGATTATTGTCCATAAGGAGTTGCTTAAGTTGAGAATTGACCTGAAAGTCAACAATTTTGGGTAGCATTGGGAAATCCTCTATAGTTGATTAAATCTTCTGGCTCTCCATCTTTTTAGTAGAGACAGAAAATAAATGACTTTCCGTATTTTAGGAATAAAGTTGGTTTGAATACTGAAATTAAAAATGTGAGCAATAGATTTAGCAATAAAATCAGCTGCTAGCTTTTGGAGATAGTGTTCTAGGTTGTCACCTCCAAGTGGCTTTTTAGGATTAATGGCATTTAGAGCTTTCCTGATTTCAGATAGGCTGAAGGGTAAATTCAGGTTTATGTGTTCCAGGACAAAGTGAATGTACAGCATCCTTTGAGTTTATAGCAACTATCACAGCAGGAGATTGATCAGAAACAGAACCTGCTGAAATAAAATCTTCATTAAAGTGACTAACAATCTCACCTTTGTCCTATATTATCTCTGAATTAGCTTTAATGTGTTCAGGTAGATTTGACTTTGACTTGGGGCTAGATTTGAACTGTTTCCAAAACTTTGTTGGATTCTTCTAAGATTCTGAGCAATATTTTAAATAATATTGTGATTTTGCATTTCTTATCTGGAGAGAGCATTTATTTCTCAGAGATTTAAATTTGGCCCAATCTGATGCAGAATTATTTGATCTTGCCTTGGCCCAAGCAACATCTCTTTCTCACTCATCACAGCTTGTGTTAGTTCTTTCCTGTAGTGTACTTTTATTTATTGGTGTAAGAAAGGGAAAATACTCAAAAGATGCAGTATATCCGCAGTGTATGCTGTCAGTAGACACTGTGACACAATATATACCTACTGAACTTACTGCTTGATCAAATTTATTGTCTATTCACAATTTGTTTAAGGATTTATAAATGCTATGCACTGTGTTCCAAATCTGTGTTTGCATACTTTAAATGTTGGACATCCAATTCAGAGATATCTGATGCAGATAGATCCAGCTCAGGTAGAACCTACCTATGAGGATCCAGGCATCAAGCATAGTCAGAAAGTAAAACTGTATCAAAATACAGTTTGACTTGTTTATTTCCCATGACCCATATGAGCTCCCATACACGGAGTGCGGCGCCGTGTCCCGCTTTTTTCAACTACCGCACTGCAGCACACATTTCATCCAATTGCTTGCTGAGTTTCTCAGCCTTAACCAATGACATCCTTTTCTTTTGTCAAGAGGTGGGACTTCCGGTTGATCGTATAAACCAACGGAGGCCTGCCCATGCGGTTTTGATCCGGTAAACTTGCAGCTAAGACCGTAAAGGTAATAGCTTTTTACCAACTTAACTACTGTTTTCGAAGTTCATTTAATCTTCATTTAGACGCTTGAAGAGTCTGAAGTTATAGTTCATTTAATTAATTCAAATTGTACTCCGCTTTGGACTTAAATTTATTGTTAGCTTCAGCGGAAAATGTCAGCTAACATATGCTAACTTTAGCTAGCCAATTCAACGCGTAAACCGTCATATATCGTGCTATTTTTCAAAATAAGCCGACTTTATCTACGACTTTTAACATTTTACTGACTAACAGGTGATAATATTGATATAATTCAGTTGGTGTTTGAAGAAAAATGGTCTTTATGTTTAGGTTAGCTCGCCACGTTAGCAGCGGTTATGCAACACAATGGCTTGTTAGTGCAGATTACACTAAACTACCGTGATAGTGAAGTTGGGGACTTTTTGTGTAGTCAACACCTAAACACGCGTTTAAAGACCCCCTCTAACTAACTCTAACAGGCAACTCTCAACATACTTATATTTTTAATGAAGCTGCGGGACCAGGGTTAGACATTGTAAATCTGATGATCAAAGTGAAATCTACGTCAGAGCTAATTTTAGTTACATTTTCAAACGATGAAATAAAAACATACCCATTTATCTAACTTAATATGTGTATATTTTTTGGTAAAACGTTACAGGAGACCAACAGGTCATTTAAGTGACTCACTCAGGCGTCTGCTCCCTGTGATCAATGTGAAATTGAAAATATGTTAGTAAAGCAAGGTTTTGATTCTCTATTCCAGACACAAAACACACAATGGCTGAGAATGACGTTGATAATGAGCTGCTCGATTATGAAGAAGATGAAGAGCCTCAAGGAGCACCAGAGAGTGCAACCCCCGCAGGAAAGAAGGAGGTGAAGGGTTCCTACGTTTCCATTCACAGCTCCGGCTTCAGGGATTTCCTTCTCAAGCCAGAGTTGCTCCGAGCCATCATTGACTGTGGTTTTGAGCATCCATCTGAAGGTAAGGGTCTTATTCGATTGTGGAGTTTTTTTGTCCATTTGCAATATAAACATCATAGTTCTGATTTTTCCTCACTATTGCAGCCTTAGTCAGAAAATAAGATACAAAGTAAGTGATTATCCCTGCTTCCTCACGATGAATAACCTTTGACATGTCAGCTGTTGTAAGTGTGGCAGTCATTGTCATTGCTACACTTCAAAAGAAGTTTTTACTCCTTTAGTAAAGTAGTAACCAAGAGGGCTCAGGTCAGTTGTTAAACCTTGAGAATATTAGAGTTGAATGGACAACCAGTCAGTTTCACATATGTTAGTCTGTACCAAATAAGTGAACTTGTGAGCTTTATGACGACAGAATAGGCAGGGATGTCTTGTCATCTCACACACCTGCTTAATTTACTAGCATCTGCAGATAAAACATCTTCTGTCTAGGATACCTTTAAAACTTAAACCTCACGGATAACAAGTTGAATTGTTAAATTCAACGAAGCAAGCACAGGCACGGTGTTTAACATTAAAGACGACAGGAACACAAAGCTAATCACAAGCTTGTTCCGTCTTTAATGGTGTGTGAAGATGAATGTGTCCATTTATTTTCAATGCATATTATTTTTACCTGATGTTCAATAACCCTAGTTGATCCATTTTTAGATGTGGTGTAATTTTGGAGATAATATATGTAGATAAATGGTCATGATTATATTATAAAAATGGAGATCATAATATTTTCCATTCAGGAGTTATAAAAATTATATTGTGTCCTTTAAAGAGTAGTTAGTGGACAATATTTCATTAATTGGAATCAGAATGATCTATGCATCTTTGTCTTTACAAGTTATTTACCATTAACTGTGTAACTTTTTTATGACTTAAATAATTAATTTACTGTTTTCACTTAACTCCCAGCTCAGTTTTATTTATAAAGCACTTTTAAAAACAGCACATTTGGCCATTATGGTGAGCATCAAGTGACTTTACATAAATAAAAACAAAAACGGAAGAGTAAGAAGAATAACAACAAATTACTATTTGGAGCCAGAAAAGTCAACATCTCAAAACGGTGTTAAAAACCAAAGCAAAAAGAAGAGGAAAAAGTAACTTAAACAGGAGTACATCAGCCTTCCTGAAATTAAAAGCAAATGAACACAAAATAAAAGGCTCCTGTTTTTTCTTTTAATCAGACACATTAATAAAGGAGATGTTTTTGTAGTAATTATTACAAGAGAACCTCATTTGTTTGAACTTGTTTGACTTTACAAGATAAAATGACCTAAAAGAGTGGGTCAACTCACCACAAATATAAAAAATTGATAAAATCATTGTCTTTAAGTGAGATAAAAGCCAAAGAGCATAAATATATTTCAAGCACTGATTTAAGAACAAGAAGTTAGCCTGCCTATTTGTCTGATATACAGAGTTAGCTGGTTACGAAGTTGCAGGGCGATGATCGAAAATGCCAGATCACCTCTCTTCTTCTTCTGATCTGAGAGAGAGTGAGGAAAGGCCATGAAGACATTTAAAAATAAGTAAAATAATTTTAAATCAACATAGAGAGCCAGTTACACAATGCTAAAACTGGGCTGATGTGCTCATGTTACTGTTAATGTCATAAATGCACTGGTTTTAATTAGTGTTTGTTTTCTGCTTTCAGTTCAGCATGAATGCATTCCACAGGCTATCCTGGGCATGGACATCCTGTGCCAAGCCAAGTCTGGTATGGGCAAGACTGCTGTGTTTGTGTTAGCCACACTGCAGCAGATTGAGCCAGTTGATGGGCAGGTTAGTATTTGTGTTTAACTTGTCATGTCCATAAAAGTTAATCAAGAGAAGGACCACACGTTAGAGTAGGATACAGTAAAAAACAGATGACCTTCATCCAAACAAGAGACATGTAGTTTACATTTCAAGCATGTGTCCTTAAATTTAGCACACTTGTTTGTTGTTTTGGCAATTAATCACTGTGGACTTGTATTTTATTTCTTGTTTAGATGCTCAGATTGTATTGAACTGTAAGATTTAGAGCCTTTATTTATCATAGGGCACAAATAACTTTGCATTGCAAAGGGCTTTGATGAAAACGTGCTTTTCCAGCTGTGCATATTTGAATGGATCAAATTGTGAGAATGCAAAGTGTCTTTATTTTCATGTGCCTGCTCTTCAGGTGTCTGTATTGGTCATGTGCCACACGCGAGAGCTCGCCTTCCAGATCAGTAAAGAGTACGAGCGTTTCTCCAAGTACATGCCCACTGTAAAAGCAGCAGTGTTCTTTGGTGGTCTCGCCATCAAGAAGGACGAGGAAGTCTTGAAGAAGAACTGCCCTCATATTGTGGTTGGAACACCAGGTCGGATCCTCGCTCTGATCCGCAACAAGACCCTAAGTCTGAAAAATGTCAAGCATTTTGTCCTGGATGAATGTGACAAGATGCTGGAGCAGCTAGGTGCGTTCACCCTCAAGTTCCCACTTTCACTGACATCTGAATTATCTGGGATATAATTCAAATACAACAAAGAATCAGAGTGTTGTACAATGTCTTTCTCTGTGTGGCAGACATGAGGCGTGACGTGCAGGACATTTTCAGGATCACACCCCATGAGAAGCAGGTCATGATGTTCAGTGCAACGCTGAGTAAGGAGATCCGACCAGTCTGCCGCAAATTTATGCAGGATGTAAGTGATATGCTACAAAGTTACAGGTCTTGGGTGTGAGAGCGTTATTACTTAGTGCTGAAAAACTAAATGATTTGCTCCTGTGCAGCCTATGGAGGTGTTTGTAGATGACGAGACCAAACTTACTCTCCATGGCCTACAACAGTACTACTGCAAGCTGAAAGACAGCGAGAAAAACCGCAAGCTGTTTGACCTTCTTGATGTATTGGAGTTCAATCAGGTAAATCAGTGGACTTGATGCGTCTTTCCTCTGTTGTTGTTGTTTGCACAGCAAATATCAAACCTCCCACTGCAGCAAATTAGATTTATTTATCTTAAAGAACTGGAAATTCTGGTGACTTTGTCCAGGGCTCATGTTCTGGTTGGCAGGTGTGAGAGGGACTTAATGTAGCATATTCACTTACTTTAACATGAAGATGTTAAAGGGTGGAATATACTTGCTGTTCACAACGCATACACATCACGGCTGACACACGTATCCTGCGTTCATTTGATGCGTTGTTGCACACGTACTCCAAAAAACATGGAACGCATACAGTCTGCAGTCCTAGCATTGGCTGCCAGTGGCGCTGGTGCAGGTCAGACCACCAGTTGACCACAAGTGACTGGCCGGGGAGTTCAAAAAAATGGAGAAAAGTTTTGAGGAGAGGCTCGCTGAGCAGGTGCGCTGTTATCCTCACTCCTTGCCCGCATCGGCAAGACGAGGGTAACAAACTCTCCACTCTCCCGATGGGTTTGGTTTAACAGCCTGATATACCATCTCCGACGGCGCCGTTTCCTTTGCCAAGATCGAAAGCAAAGCAACGCAATGATCTCCTCTTCATCCAGTGTTGACATGTTGGTTATTTATACGTTGTTCCACCCACTGTTTTATACTACTACTAAATATTTTATTATTTTTCCAACTCTGGCTCTCCATACTGTCCTGAACCGGTTACCTCCGGTATGACACGTGGTACGCGAGCAAGGTTCATTCACAACGCAGCTGGTTGTGTACGCAAACAGATGTGAACGCAGGGTCAAACAGCAAGTATATCCCAACCCTAAGAATCTTGTGGTTGTTGGCCTTTTCAGCAAATTGCTTTTTTTTCCCTCTAGGTGGTGATCTTCGTCAAGTCAGTGCAGCGCTGCATCGCTCTGTCTCAGCTGCTGGTGGAGCAAAATTTCCCTGCCATTGCTATCCACAGAGGGATGGCTCAGGAGGAAAGGTGAGACTCCAATGCTCATCCTCGACTTTCATACTCTCGTAAACACATGCTCTGGCAAGCTCAACTTGCTAAGTATGTGTAAGGGAGCATGAGGCTCCATCATTTATCTCAACATGTTATTGACTTCAGAGGAGGTTGTGGTCCAGTAATGGCTTTAGCAACTGTTAATAATCCTCTTGATGACTCTTCCCACCCACCCTTTCTTCCCCTTCCTACCCTCTCCTTAGGCTGTCCCGCTATCAGCAATTCAAGGACTTTCAAAGGCGCATCTTGGTGGCAACTAACCTCTTTGGCAGAGGGATGGACATTGAACGAGTTAATATCGTCTTCAACTACGACATGCCAGAAGATTCTGACACCTATTTGCATAGGGTGAGGGGCACAAAGCCACCTTGGTTTACAGGATAGCTTTATTTTATATATTTTCTTATATATATATATATATATATATATATATATATATATATATATATATATATATATATACACACT
>JAOWBL010000023.1:14130418-14158606 GCA_028564865.1 Zenarchopterus dispar
ATATATATATATATATATATATATATATATATATATATATATATATATATATATATATATATATATACACACACAATATTTTTTTTTTTTTAACTCACTGTGTAGTTGACAAAACTTTTTGGTCAAATTTTGTTTTTTTTTGTTTGGTTGTGTTTTTTTTTTAAACAAACTAAAACCGTCCTGCATCCATTAGGTGGCCCGTGCTGGTAGGTTCGGGACCAAAGGCCTGGCTATAACCTTTGTGTCTGATGAAACCGACGCCAAGACTCTGAATGATGTGCAGGACCGCTTTGAGGTCAACGTGGCCGAGCTGCCAGATGAGATTGACATCTCATCTTACAGTAAGTGGCTTTCATGACTCCAAGTACCAACTACAAGTAATTCTACTCATGTTAAAAGTCAGTTGACTCTTAACATGAGTAGAATATATGTGTTGGAATGATTTGTAATTTGTGGATTAAAGGCGTTTAAGGTGTTTATGACTTAACTATCAAAATGTCAATGTTAAGATGGGCTGAGGAGCCTTCTCCAGGTAATAAATAATGGCAGCAAGAAGCAACAGTTGGTGTTGTCATGTAACCGTGGAGCCTTTACCACATCCCGCACATGTTTAACCTGCTGGTGAAAAGTTGGTATCCTCAGCTGTTGCTCATTGCACAGATCTTTCACATGCTCGGCTAATGTCCCTCATCTGTCCTCTTCCTTCAGTTGAGCAGTCGAGATGAGGCCGTCAGCCCAGCAGAAGTGTCCTCGTCGTGGATCTCGTCTTGTATCTGGAAACACACATACTTCACCGCTGATCTGAAGGCTCAGCACTTTTGTTCACCAAACATTTTATTTTTATTGTTGGTTTTTGTGAAGGGGGATTGTGGTTTTAATTTTGTCTTACAGTTTTGTTTTTTTGCTTAATTAAAACTTTTTATAAAATGCCATTTTTATCATTGTGGTCTCTTATGAGACTTTTGTCTCTTGTTTCAGCATTGAGCTCAACTTCAGGGAAAAATTCAGTGTAGATCCGAGGAGCATCAGCAGTTTGTTTTTTTTTTTGTTTTTGTTTTTTTTCCTTCAAGTTAGATGTGTTTAAAAAAAAAAAAAATTCTTAAACTCCAGTGGGGTGGGGGGGTCCCTTGGCCTTTAGTTGGTAGTTACGGTAATCATATAGTGGCATTTGAGTAATTGGGTCATATGGCAGCTCTTTTTATGAATTTCTAAGTGAATGCCTTTAATAAATGAAATCACCAAGTAGACTTCTAGTGATTTTGCAATTTTTGATTAGGTAGGACATGTTATTGATAAACTGTACAAAAATGTTATGCTCACTACATTTTTGGTATTTTGGTCTGCATAGTTAATGCATTATAAAACATTACAAATTGAATGTTAGTATTTCACAGCGGGTGGTCTGATAACTGGACAAGGTTTATAGACCATACTAGCAACAACAGTAAATGAGTTGGTAGTCTTTAAACTTTAAATCAGGGGGATGTTTCATAAAGACCTGAACACTGATGAATTAAGGAAACTTGTGATATGTCGTCAAATCAGGGTTTGAAATTGTTAATTTCTTTAGTCTATTACCAAAACTCCTTTAACTAATTCCATATTTGTTATATTTTACTGTTTGTGTATAAATAAACATTGGCAGATTGACCTGATCAGCGTATTGATAAATCTGCCATGAGATGTTGGCATATGGAAAGAAATGTGGTTTTATTTACTATTTCATAGTATATGGAGTGTAGTTGCTTGTCTGATCGGTTAAGTTTTCTTCTGACAAATATTAAATATTAGTGTGAATATTTCTTTATTATAATTTAAATTGAAAATGAATTCCTATTCTAAAAAGTTATAAACAGACTTCCAAGAGAACTGTGAGGAAGATAAAGTTGCTTAAACACAAGATTTTTTTTTTTTGGTAACAATTTATAGGCATGATTTGTATAATACAGAGGGTATTAATGCACACTACTTGTCATACAATCACGCTTTCAGACTGACACATAATGCTCACCAAACATCTGAACGCTGCCTTGTTCAGTGCTAAACTAACCGTGGACTACACTGTGTCTGGCCACAAAAGTTCAAATGCATCTGTACATAGCTGCTCTACAGTGTCCCTTTAAAAAAGAAAATGTTACAGTACTAACACCACAGCATCTACGTGCACAAATGGCAGTGGCCAACACAGAAGATGTTTATCACCTGTAAAGTTAAAAACTTCTACAAGCTAATAAGGCAGCAGGTACTTTTTACAAGAACAAGAAAGATTTAGTAGATGCTGTAATACTTTCAAAGTTCAGAAAACGTCAAAATCTTAAAGCACACCAGCAATAAATAAAAATGGTGTTTCTGTTGGGTCGGAGTCACAAATAACCCAAAAAATCTAACTTCTAAGCAACTTATTCTCGCTGTTTTCCACTTGCATGAGACAAGATTAGGTTAATAACGGCTGCCATAAGATGTGCAAACTAAAAGCATCACTTCTGAGAAAAGCTGGGTTCTTCAGTCACGACATGATCGAAGCCACAAAAAGTACAATATACAGACCTTATTTCTGTTCTCTTTGTCCTTATAAATAGGTGCTTTCTGTTTTGCAGCATTAGTCATAACGTCTAGCTCTTCTCAGCCTTTCCAGTCGTTTCTCATGAACACACACCTCTTTAACACTAAAAGGCAGTTCTTGTTTTGTTTCATCGACATGCAAGGCTGCCCAATTACAGGCCAGATTAGGCACCAGAGCGGTTCCACCCGCAAGTCACAAATTACATGTTTACCTCAGCACACACGCAGTTTTTAGATTTTATTTTTATAGCAAACCAGAGAGTGGCTGATTTTCTCTCGCTGCCCCTCGGAGATTGTAATTTGCTCAGAATTAGGTGGTCGACTTCTTGACGCCAGAGTCCCTTGCTTGTTATTCTGGTGCTCGCTAAATGTCTCAGTTTCTTAAGGAGGCAAGGCAGGAGATGAGTCCAGCTGTGTAAACAAGCTTTAACATATCCTCTCCGAACGCGTTCCCTCAAATCATCAAGTTGTCTTTATCCACTTCTTCGCTGGTTTGTCTTCCGTCGTTCGACATGGCTTTCTGACTGATACGACCCCGGGGTCAAGTGTCGGATCCGCTGTCGTCCTCTCCTTCTCGTGACGGACAGCTCTCAGCTGTTTTGTCCCTGTCAGATCCATGTTCAGTCACACCGTTGTTCCAAACATAGCAGCAGCACCTTCCCTGGTGGCAGGCCACTGTGTCATCATGTTTGTCTGAACAATAAATACCAGTGAATAAATACCTGAAGAAAAAAAACAAACACACAAACCACATTCTTCTCAGAACATCTCCACCTATTTTCCGTCACGATCCAAGTCCTCAGTCGGTTTAATCAGTTCTCACCTTTAGACAAAAATGCTTCCAGCTGACTCAATCTGCCGGTCATATCTATCCCTTAGCAAGCGTTATGTGAATCCTCTCGGCTCCACTGTTCCCAACAAATGTCCCACAGTTCTGGGAACACGTGGAGAGTCGAGGCGAACGTTGCAGATGACTGCAACCATGTTCTACACAAAGATTTAGTCGCAGTTTAAAATGGGCCGGGACAGGAACAACTTTCAGTCTACAATGAAGTCGGAGTTTCTCCCGATATTGCTTCCAAGTTATGTCCATCCGGTTCAATCTTTCTTTCCAGAATTCCTCCCCAATCATCTTCCACAAAAGATTCTTTGACATGTGAACATTGGTTGTTTCTACTCGTGGATCCAGAGAGGAGATCTACTCTATAATGTATATTTCTAGGTAGGAGTGACAGTCTGCTTTTATGAAGGAATGTAAGGGTTGGGAGCTAGTACTAGTCCTTGAACTTGTGAGTGTCCCCGTAGAGCCACTGCTGCGGAGACATGGCCACCTCGTTGAGATGGTTGCACTCGTCGCTGCACTTGCAGGACTGGATGAACATGACGGACCTGTTGAAACGTTCCCCATCGGGACAGACGAATGTCACGTTGGCTGTGCGAGTGCGACGAGGGGAGCAGCAACGGCCGTCCCTGCACACCCCGCAGTAGTTGGGCCTGTGCAGGCGAGTGCTCCTGCAGCCGGCGAAGGACAAACGGTGCGGCTCCGGGGCCTTGTGGGTACGAGAGCACTTCCTTCCTTTCTGTGGGCAAAGATGGAGGAAAGAGTGAATAAAGCTGCAGATGGAAAGACCAGCAAGACAAAGCCAAAGCCTAGAAAACAGTTCAAATGGTATACGAATAGACATATTCTACCTTTATACACAAGTTGACGCTGTTTTCTAGGATGGAAATGTCTGTGACATGCCTTGGTCAAAAAACATTCCTCACATTCACCTCTTCTGTCACACATATACTATTTACCCTGAGGTGGATATGAATGTGTGCACCAAATTTAATGGCAAACTGATCTAATATTTCACAACTGTAATTTCTCTTATCTAATGGAAAACTTAGGGTGAGTGGGTGGGGGGGTTCACCAAAATGAGTCTAACATACAAGAGACATGAAGATCTCGATAAAAGTTAAAGTACCAGCTATCAGGCAGATGAAGAGATTCATCTTCTTGACAGACTGGGCAAACTCAAGAAACAAAAGCGAAGGCAAAGTTTTGCTATCCAACTCTGCAAAACTGAATAGTATTCACTTTTGTTTTAAATCACTATTGCTGTAACCCCCTGTCACTCACTGAGTTAAAGAGCTGGACAAACAATGTTAAGACAGCTAATTACAGAGAGATGCAGAAACAAAATAAAGGTCAGGACAACAGATGAGTGCCAGGGAGAGTGGCATGCCAGAAAAGGACTGGCACTGGTACACATTAACACCCATCGCAGCTCTGCAAACACAAGTGGATCTCTGGGAAAACAGGTGCATGGCAACCTGTGGCACTGGAGAGCGGTTTAATGGCGGGAGGCAAAATGTTTCTGAGAGTGTTGTCTATGAAATGTGAGCGAGCAACAAAGTGGGCGAATTACTCTTTAAAGCATTCAAGGGCATTTGCCACCCACAGTGTCGGGAGGGGTGGTGGTGAGGGGGCTCCACAGTCAAATAAAGAGGATATTATTCCCCTGTCTCTGAAGAGCTCTGACTTTACTTCCTTTGGACAACGTGAGGAACGTGAGTTCCTCTATTTTCCTTCCAGCTGTTTCTTTTTATAGATATATTTGGGATGAAGCTGATCTGTTAATGTGATGTTCAACCACAGAAACAAGACTGAAAGCATCTCCACTGGGGGAATGGATAGCATACATGCCATTAATACCAAAGATGAATCTATTTAGCATGGATCTCAGACTGCATGCTCACGGACTATCAGCTCCACAACATATCCTTCTATATTAGTCTTAAAATGACCAAATGCTTTCCTCACCTTCACAGGCATAGACATTGAACTGCAGGGCCGAATGTTGCACAGGCGGGTCTCCTTGATCAGTTTACAGCGAGCATTGTCGTTGGTAACGCGAGAGGAAACGCCCATCCCACAGCTCCGGGAACAATGGGACCAGGAAGTGGTCTGAACCACGCACTGATCCCTCACCTGACTCCAGGCTAGGAGAGACAGAAGAGAGGATGACCGACAATGGAGGCTGTGAAATACGGAGGGTCGGACAGAGAAACACAGTCAGGAGAAGTTAAAGTGGGGAGAAAACCGGCCGTCGGGAGTGGGAGGGAAAAGCACCGGTACAGGGATGCAAAGCACACTGGCCTTATTCACTGAACAGGCAACACTGACACATAGAGAGGGTGATTACAGCGAGGGGAGAGCTGGGTGACAGAGGCATGTGCTGTTTGAGGAGAGAGCGCCTTTGGTGTGCAAGGAGCCAGTGGAAAACCGGCCTCATATAAACGCTAACACACCTACAGTATATGCCAAGAAAAGGCCCGCATTGAGGCTGTTGGTGCGTCAAGGGGATAAAATGACTAAAACATAAACATGATGCTTTACTGTGCAGAAGAAACAGAAGGCACTCTGAGGCGACACAGCAGCGCTCTCTTACCAGTCAGGTGCTTGCTTCCACGCAGCTTCCCCCACTTGCGTCCCACATCCAACAGTTCGTTACCTAAGGTTCCCTTCTCCTTTTTAGGTTTGTAAGGGTACAGCTTCCGGTAAAGCTTTGGATAAGGTTTCGGGTACGGATAAGCTGGGTAGGGAATGAACGGGTAAGGTGGGTAAGCAGGAAGTGGGAGTTGTTCGTGTGCTGGGGTCACAGCGTTGGTTTCCTTATGGCATTCGACGCTGAGACAGCACTGGCCCGGCACCTTGACCAGGTGTGGGGCAGGACAGGACGGGGAGGCCAAGGGCAAATTGCTGGGGCACAAGGACACACACCCTACTGCTCCATCAATGCAGGTGCACTGATGTTTGCAGCCGGCACGGAAATTCTCTCCGTTTTGATACATCCGGCCGTTGTACTCGCAGGATCGGCCCTCTGCCTTCACTGTGATGATAAAAGAGGATACACAAGTTGATGAGTCAGTCAAAAATAGGACATGATGCACATAAAAACTTGTCTCTCAACTTTTCATCAGTTTGACAAAGAAAGAAATCTCAGAAAGTAGCTTTACACAATCAAAGCTTTCTACTCCCTCTTTTATTCCTACTTTTTTTGTAAAAACATGATTAAAACTATCTGATCATACAACCTCAGATAAACAACCACATATTTTTTTATGGTGCCATTGTTTATTCAACAAAAATAAACCCAAAAACAAACAAAAAAATCCTATGGGCACTACAAAGTGCCCCCATGATTCAGTGTCTTATTGATCCACGACTGGTAGCAAGAACTTAGAATAGTAATTTCCTGTTTCACTGCATCCACATCCGAGGAGGAATTTGGGCTCGTTCCTTTTTATCAGAACTGCTTCAGTTCTGTCATATTTTGGGTGTTGGCTTGTGCTCAGCTCTCTTACAGGCTGTCACAGCATTTTAACTGGGTTTAGGTCCAGACCTGGACTAAGCCACCCCAAAACTTTGATTCTTTTAGTTTCAGACACAATCAGATCTAAGTTACACTTTTGGATCATTGTCCAGTTTCAGCCAAGCTTGAGGACAGGTGCCTCCAGGATATCCTGGTACACAGAGAAGTTCATCATTAAATCAATGACATGGTCCTCAGGTTCTGTGGCAGCAAAACAACCCCCTAATCATCACCTCTCCACCGCCGTGCTTGACTGCAGGTATGAGGAGTTTCTGCTGAAATGCTGTGTTTGGTTTTCATCCAGACATCTCCACTTTGGTTTCGTCTGTCCATTTGACAGATTACCAGAAGTCTTGTGGTTTGCTCAGATTCAGTTTTGCGGATGTGTTCTTTTTAAACAGAAGAGGCTTTCTCCAAGCACATTTGTTCAGCATTCTTTTAATTTTGCTCTCATGGATTTTAATATTTAATATGCTCAGTGACTACTGCATGGTCTGAAATTTAATTATCACTCTCTCCTTACACACACACACACACATATATATATATATATATATATATATATATATATATATATATAAATTAACAAATAAATAAACATATCTCTGAGCATTGCATCTGACTTTGTGTTGAATTTACTAGGACATCCACTTTTGGGAAGATCGGCTACCTTCTTGAATGCTTTCTTCATGTGGATAAACATCCTCATTTTTCATGTTTTAATTCTGTTTTTTCTTTTAAATTAGCCTCATAACCCTTCCCAGACTGATATCCAGCAACATCTGACGTTAAGACTCTTGTTTATATTTTTCCCTCTTGGTATTGTGTTAACACACACCTGGATGCTCTAAACTAACTCTTTTGCAAAAACAATTTTTTTCTTTCTTTTTTTTAAAGAGGTGTGTACAGCTACTAATGATCAGTTTATCAGCTTATCCTCCTAAATCTTGTAAAAGCGGTAAGAGTGGGCTTCATTTCTGTTAAATAAATAATGGCATGCTGAAAAACAGCTACAACAATCAGATAATTTGTATTTACACAAAATTTAAAATAAAGAAAAAAATATAACATGGGATTAGAAGACAAAGTCATTTTTTCCTTTTTTCTTTTTTGCACATCTGTTGTAGCACTGGAAAATCTTCATTTTTAATTATTTTAACACTCAGTTTCCACTGCAGAGAGACATTAAAGGATCAATAATATGCTATAATATATAGACATATGACGTCCCAACACAGAGAAAAGTGGTTGACAAACAATACTTAAGCTTTAAAAGAGACAGGAGTGACTCTGATAAAATGGTTTAAGAGTTCCTGCAGTGTCAAAAATATCCTTTTTATTAGCATTAAAGTATACAAACATATTATTGTACACTCCATAAAATAAAATTATGTATTCATAAAGACTCTTAATATGGCCTCTTTAGTGTGTAGCTGGATAAGAGGGCCATCAGGAAAGACACAGTATTTCTATATTTATGAAGCAAGTGCTATTCTTACACCAGAAGGGAGTTTTGATTTGTTTATGATGTGCTGGGACTCCCCATACAACACCCCGGAGAACTACCTCTGAATAAACACGCACAAAAATACCACTGTGTATATGTTTGTGTGTTTCATGGGGCTGTTTGTGCACACGTACGCGTACTCATAAAATCCCGGCATTGGCCAGCTTTCAGCCATGGCTCATGAAGGTGCTCTGTTTTTGTAATATGGTACAGGCTTCAAACCACAAGCACCTATCAAAGGGAAACTCCAACCGCTTGGCTTGAAAGCTAAATTCCCCACCCTGAAGTTACACATTCCCTCAGTCAACCCTGAGTGGTGCCCAATCGAAGACGTTCCCCAACCCTCCCCCTCCTCTGATTCGGTCCTCCTGCCACCTCTGTGGTACATACCTCTGCAGATGCCACGGGTGCGGCCTACATCATTGCCATAGTTGCACTCCAGTCCTTTATGGTGGTCGCAGGGCCGTCCCTCGTGGCAGTCTTGGTTTAGCTGGGCGGCACACACCTTGCAGCAGCCGCAGCCATCAGGGACAGAACTTATGCCCGGGGGGCAGGACGGGGGCACAGCCGGGCATTCACAGACCACTGGACAGTCAGCTGCCACCTGCAGCGAGAGACGCACACGCTACATTTACTGGCAAGCCAGCTTATTATAGTAAATAATTAAGGAGAAGTCACAATGGGACCAAGCAGGACAAAAGCTGGACTCGCGTTACCAAGATCACAGAAATTCCTGAAAGAGTGTGCGGTTTAAACATTGCCTGAATGCCCAGCACTGTCACGAGCCCCACAGGGGTAACTATAACCCTCCGTCGCCTTCCGCTTGGCATTTGCCTGGCATGCAGGGATGAAAGGGAGGTTTTCTCACAGCCCTCCACCTCCGCCTCCACCTTCTCCATCTTTTGTGTCTCATCCAGTCTAAGTTTGTATGTAAACATATGCATTAACCAATCTAATGAAAAAAGTCATCCTTTTACAGCATAATAGTTGCTTACAGCATGGGACTTGCAACAACTCCTCATGAAAGTCATATAATATTCGTGTAGGTATTTATAAAGAGCAACAAGCTCACTGAGCTTAAGTGTATTTTTGTCTGCAATGATGTTACTGTTAGATGATATTACTGTAGCGTAATTATAGACCTACAGCAGGACCCAAATCAACGTACAAAGAACTGTTTTTTTTAAAATCCTTTAAACTCTGCACAAACAGCAGTAGGAAGTGTTTTGTCACAAGCAGGCATCATTAAGGAATAGTTTTGTGGTTTACCAGATCAGTCAGATGACTTTCCAGACTGTGGAGGAAATTTCAGCTAATTCCATGTACTCAAGTACCACGTTTAGGTACTAGTTTGAGTTGCCTGCACTTTCTTATGATTTTATAGCACTTTATAGTCTTTATTTATTTAACTGCAGTTGCTTCTAGTTCCATTATGTAGTGAAATTTTGCATGTATTACCCATATAGGATGGGATGCAGTGTCATAGAGGGCAACTTCTAATAACTACTACTAAGAATAAAACTAATAATAATAAAAGAAATTTTTAATACAGAACATTCACTTTTTTTTTTTTTTTTTTTTACAGTACATCAACAGCTGGATGTCTGAAAGACGAGGCTGTGTATAAAGCAGACAACAACTTAAGTGTAATGGTACAGGCACATGACTTTAGTCCTCAATGTTTGTCTGAAGTTAAACAATAACACACAATAAACTACGAGTACTCACCAAACTGACTGTCGCCGCTCCCAAAACAGCAAATAATAACACTATCCCCATGCTGCAAGCTGACTCATATAGAAGAATAGGAAGTTTGAAACAGTTTACGTGACAAAAAAGTAATCCTCCAGTGGGTTCCGAAACATCAGATGTTATCCAGAAGAAATAAATCCAACTTCGACAGTCATTCTTAAGTGTACTCCATCACCTGTAAAATTAGATCGATCAACGCTCAAGTCTTGTTTTTATATGAGCGCCGAGCTGTTCGTGGCAGACACGCCTACTCTGGAACTCCTTCGACCAATCAGAACGCAGGCGCGCAGCCAAGGTATCCCAAAGGGGGAGAAGAGGCGGGGCTTGTGGCTTCAACGCTGGAACCTGAGGTCTGCCGGCTCAGGGGCGTGGCCAACCATGAATGCACTCATTCATAAAAATTCAGAATTACTACATTCCAAAGCGGACCGGGCTTCGGGTTGTTTATTTATTTATGTACATGTGAAAATAATATTTTTGATGCTTTAATGTTCTTTTCACATGCATAACTCTGTCAGACCACTGCTTTGTGAAATAGGTAAAATAAACATTAATGTTGAGAGGAAGCCATGGAAAACAGCAACGTGTATCCTTCTCCTGGTTTATCAAACTACGTTCGGACAAGTTCTTGACAGACAGAATATATTAGCTGCACAAGAAAAGCAGGGTTCCTCGTAGCCCTATATTGCACAATTGTGTGATAGTGACATTGAAAACGATTGCAATAATCTCTCTCCCTTCCACATCCCGCAGGTTCTCAAATCTCCTGACACATGCACAAACAATACTCATCTTAATCTGCCTGGTTTAAAGTTTTCACTGCAAATTGCAGAGCTGAGGTGAGGATAATCTTATTGTCATCTTCCAGGCACACATGCTGAAAACATCTACAATGGGATACCTGAGTTGCTGGTCAGTGCACTCAGAGATAAACATTGACTGTCTATGAAAGTTTTAAACATATTCTCAAGCATGACAAGAAAATCCTTACCAGTAATAAAAGTACACATAGTGCATGGGCCGTATGTTGAAATCCAGTGAGAGGAAGTGTGGGGAGTTAAATGATTGTTGCCCTAAATCGTGTGATTAACTACAGGAATTCCTGCTTTTGTTTGTTCCAGCAAGGACGGTGGGATCCCTCATCACCCTCTAAAAGTTATCCACACATACTTTAACAAATATGGTCAGATGGTCACTTTGGTCATTCTGACGGTTATTTATGGGAATGAAAATGGGGATTTAACAGACAGATTTTCAAAGTGGATCATTGACAATCCAGTACTTTTTAAAATCACTCCTTTTATAAACACATACACAAAAGCTCTACTGCTGCGTGTTTATTGGGCTCAGCATGAATACACCTTGCTCTTACCAAGCATTCAAAAGCTACAAACAAATATTCTCATTATGTGATTACTCTCAGTGTGCTGACTTTATGATAGTATTGCTAATGTTACCTGTCTTGCATCTTCTCAGCAGTCAGTGATGTTGATTTTTAAAGATCTGCTTTCATTTTGCTCTCGTTTCTGTGTCCTGTGTTTATCTTAAACTGGAATTTTAAATGGAGAGCTTTTCTTTTTAATCGTATCATCTGTTAATAAATGTTTTGCTGAATGCCAAATAGAAAGCATCTGAGATTACTCGAGCAATTCTTTGTGTTTGTGTAAATATTTCTTTGCGTGAAAACTTAAGGACTTAAATCTAAAGATTTGATGGGAATGCTGCCCAAAGCAAGTCATTTTGGCCTAATCTACACAAACACCTGCTGAAAACAAAGGGCTAAGATAAAAGCAAAGCTAAACTAGTCTGTTTTGCATTTCCTGACATCTAGTGATGACATTTCAGAGTGTGATCAAATGAATTCCAGTGACTACCCTCTGCTTTCAGGGTTTCAGGAAATGTACACTACAATATGATGAAAAATACATTTTAAAAAACCCCTTGAAAGGCTCTTTGTGCAGTCTGTGTTTGTTTCCCCTCTTCCTGGTTACTGAAACATGAGACTGGAACATTTGGAGGACGTGTAAATGCATAAGCTTATATGTCATTCCAAGAAAACAGTCATCTGAATAAATGAAGTGTTTAAACTGCATAGACATTGCATTAAATCTTTCTAGTAAAGCATTTAAGCAAATATTCTTCTGCACTGATCACTGCACATGCCCCCTCAGCTCAAACATACTTGCAGCAACTCACCGCACAAGCAGTTATGAGAAACACAGAAACGAGCATAAACACCATCATACATACGTACAGTATGTCTCACACACAGAGGCCTACAGAGAGAGCTAAATTATGCATTCAGCAAAACCGCCATCCTCTCTCCACACAATCCATCCTTCTCTGTCAGTGATGTAACATCTCCACATAAACAAACCCAGCGTGAGACACATGCACATGCTGACAGAGCAAGAAATATGTATATGTGTGTGTGTGTGTATATATATATATATATATATATATACACACACACACACACATATATATGTATATATATTTTTTTCTTTTTTGTTGTTGTTTCAAATTTAATCTTAATAAACTTAACAAAAGAAAAAAACTTGGCCTTGGCCCTTTGGTCTCAGTACCGTCATTAAAAAAACAAGCAGAATTCCCGGCAGACACCAAAGAGGAGGCATTCATCCGCTCCAGGAGACACGACACTGAGAACTTGTCCTGCACTTTGACTATTTTTTTTCTGTTAATGGTTAAGTGACATAATTCTGCTTTAAGAGTGGCCTGCACACCTTGCTGCCATTAAATAAAAGTGTTTTGGAGATTCAAGGAGGAGAGAGGGCATAAAACGCCAGCCATGGCAGGTGAGAAACACATCAAACCTACAAAAACAAGTCAGTGGAAATAAATGACCGGTGGAACGGAGGATGTGGGGGAGAGATGGGGGAGTGTCAGGCACATCTATGGAGCTGGGTAAATATGAAGCAGTGTAAAATTAAACAGATACCAGATTGAAGTCAGTGGAACCAGAGCAGCTCACTTTTCACATCTGAAAAACATCAGAAGATCATAATGAAGACAAGCTTAGGAAAAACTTTTTGAATCTGGGAGAAAGAGCATGTTTGTACTCGGAGGGGCGAGGGAGACAGGTGTGGAGTGTTTGTTCAGGAGCATTCCTGCCACACCTGCTGGGACACTCCCACTCTTTTTCAACCCACATGTAAACAAAAATGTACGCACAGATTACAACAACGTGTATTAGTGGAGCTTAAACGTGGAGCTCTTGATCAGAAACTATAACCGAGCTGTCTGATCAGCTCAGCCAGAAAAAACATTTGTCATTTGAGGAAATCCAAATGTTTAAGGCGGATTTAACTTAACTTATGACATGTGATGAAGTTACACTTGGTACATACAGAAGACAACGATTCTGTCCCAAACATGAACTAATATAGGTGGCACACGTTAATGTTCATATGGTGTACATGGTTAGGTTCGTTCCTTTATTCTAGAATTTAAGAGGCTTCTGGTGAAATATTCTCACATCTGCTGAGTTGTTAGCATAGGGGTATTAGTATTTATCATAAAGAAATCACCCAAGCCCCCACCTCCACCCCCACCTACCCCCATTGCTAAGTTCAGACAACTGTTTCTTTTATTGTTTGGTGTTTTTGAGAATTAACAACTCTGCTCATTCTGAAAATGTCTAATAGAAATGGGTTTCCTGAAACTCTTTGGCAAAGAGAAAGCAACTTGATCCGTAATTACTCATGCACCTCCATGTAAGCACGTGTATGAATGTATGCACAGCATGGACACAAGATACAGAGCGCACGGGCTGTTCCAAAACACAAGAAAGAGGAATGAAAAACAAGTAAGGGGAGAGTTTACAAGGGTGCCAGTAAGAAAGGATAAGAGGAAAGGGCAAGGAATTCAAGTCTTAAAGTTATTTTTAAACTAAGAACAGGAACTCTACTGTTGACTTCCCAAACACTGAAACATAGATTGGAGTGAGATGTAGAGCTGGGAAAAGGAGACAGGGAGGTTACGTCCACATGCCAACTAATACAGTGGTCAGGTATGTCATCCCAGACACGTGAGCGCATCTGTGTGCAGGCAAACCTCCGAATGCCAACATCTGTTGTATTTCATGGTCACAAAACTATCATAAGGGTATGAGGTTGCACATCCATCTTTGTGTAAACACTCTGTGGTCTGGGACATCCATGGCCTAAAATTGTTCGTGAAAAATGAGCTTGTATTGCAGGGACTCCTGGTTATGTCTACGAATCAGTTTTTCCCATACATATTTGAGGATGTGCAGCATATTGCAAGTGTTCTAGTTGTCTATAATCAAAATGTGGTGTACATAAGGAAAAGTCAAACTATCATAATTACAGGCCAGTGGTAAGTACAGAGAGAAAAAGAGGAGGCATAAAATTTAAAATATGGCAGAGCACGTGAGGAAACTGGGAAATCACCGGGGATACATTTCCACACAAACTGAAATAAATCTCGGTGACAAACTGTTCAAGAATAGGCTTTATGCTTTACCACTAGACTGTTATTATCAGCTAAAGATGGTGGGGTTTATGGGAAAAGGACAAATGTAAAGAACACACCCCCTCCCTGTCATGCTTTGCTGGTGTCTGCTGTGAAAGCTCAGCCTCATCACGGGCTGTTGTCTGCCTAGCTGCAGGCATGTGCCACCAGGAAACATGTCTGAGTGTAGGTAAAGAGCTAGAAGAAGAAAATCATCTGATGCAGTCACTGCAAGCATCCTATATTTTCAGTAGTGTGCTCCTTTCTCTTTAGCTGAACCAGGTTGGCTGTCACACGCGATATAGGCCTCCCTGATCGGGTCATGGAAAACTGGGTCACTGGTACCAGTTTTTCAGCTGATATGAATCTCGGTGGTGGTGTCCACCAGCCACCCAAGGCAGGGTCGCGTCCTTCCTCAGAAACCCCTCACTCTTGCATCTTCCATACCCTCACCTCCGAGGTGTCACAGAGAGGACCCTTGTTCTGTCCTGCTGCTCCTTTCCAACTGGACCCCTCAAAAATCCCAGATATCCCTGCAATTTCCGGTGCAATGTTTATTTGGCGGAAAGAGGGCTTAAGGTGGGAGAGGGGGGCGAAAAAAGGACCTCACTCACAAACAGTTTGGGCTGCGTTCGAGAGTAAACATGCACCGGAGGGCTATGTACCTGGAGGGGCGAGGAGAACTGAGGTCCATGTGTTCTGGTACTGACACACAGATCCCACCTAAGCAGGGACACAGTGCAGCCCTCTGTTCAGGCCCCAACGGCCACAGACTGATTAACACTCCTGTCTGCTCGATGAACAGCGCCCTCTGCTGTAGAAACTACAACACGACAAGAAGAAAGAATGAATGAAATGGAAAAAAGGATTTTTAATACTAACAATCATGGAAGTGGACAAAATGTGACAGAATTTATTATTTCAGGTAATTTTACATTTGTTCAATTCTTGCATTATTGATTTCAAATATGCAATTTATCTTTGACAGTCTTCACCTCTTGCTCTTCCAGTAGACTCCCTGGTTGCTGATGTAATTTGGGTCCATCTCCTAGCTAATCTAAATTTAAAAAAATAACTTAAATACACACATGCACACACATATTTCTACAGACTGCACTAGTAGTCATGTTATTTTTTGGTGGAGTTTCTCCTGAACAGCAGTGGCTGCAGAAGTGGTACTGGTAGGGCATGGATCGGGGCGTCTGGGTGGGAACGGGGTGAGGGAGGGGGTGTTTTCAGGAATCAGTGGGGCCACATGTAGGAGGGAATCCCAATGATCGATGGGAGGCAGGAAATGGGGCCGTCTATTTCTCCTTTGGCCCACCACTGGGTCTGGTTCTCTGCAACGTTCCATCCTGCTGCATCTGGATACAAACAGCTGCTGCTGGCTGTTAGTGGTGGTGGAACTCTTGCATCGCCGTCGGTAACACCCAGACTTTCTAACCACTCACAGAGCTTTTCATCGTCCTCTTTTTCTGTAGCTGATGGTGCTGCATATTTCTGTTTCCCTGCACGGTCCACCTTGTGGCGCCTCTTTCTTTTGTTTTGCTGCTGCTCCTCTTTGAAAGCACAATCCTCCGTTGTTTGAAATGGAGTCATCAGTCTGGCCTGGCTGTCTCCATATTTCCCATTGTTCTTTGCAGATGCACTGAGACGAGAGGACAACTTCCTGTCCTGCAGCTTGATTTGTGCTTGAGGGTTTTTCGCAGATCAGAGAGTTCATGGCTGTGAAAGGCTCTGATTCACTCGCAGCTCTCCTGCGTAGATCAGAGTCCACTTCAGGTCTGAGAGCGGCCAGTGATGCGCTGCACCCTGAAGGTGTATCGGTTTGATCTGATGAAGAGATCTCTGTATGAATATGGCTTCCTGTCTGTAAGTCTGTCAACATGTTTGTACCTGAGGCTTCAGTATTTGTAGGGTGCACAACTCTGGACCTGCAGATTATGAAGCGGAGTCGTCGGCATGGAGGCAGGCTGGCCAGGAGCCCGGGCAGCCTGACGCTTCGAAAAAGAGGTGGATGTCTCAGGTCACAAGATGCTCTCGAAAGCCCAGTTCTTGTGGAAGAAACGTTATCCATTCTGAGCAAAAGAGATCCAAAACAGTCCACAGTGAAGTTTTTCTTTGAACTTGCAAATAATATCTTGTTTAGACGGAAAAAAAAATGAGAAAAAGAAAAATTCAAACTTTTGCAATGAAAAGAAATTTAAAGTATTACTACAACTTTTCATCTCTACAAGAGGAAACCTGTGATTTCCCCTTGAGAAACATCCATTCCTCCAAGTAGAAATTAATTTAAAAAAAAAAAAAACACCTGCATAGCTACAGTATATGCATTATCTGGTCCCAGATATGGTTAAACACAAAAACATTTTAAAAGTCCTCTCCTGTAGAATATTTCCATCATCTGACAGTTCACTTGTCTTCTCAGTCTGTCTGAGCCAGCTTTTTTTCTCTTAGCTTTGAATAAAACCCATCTAAGTCCAAGCAACCCACCTCCTTCTCTTCTCTTTTTCATCTTGTAGCTCTTTCAGACATGAAAGGCACAAACTGTTTCCCATGCTGTTCCATCTTAATAAGTTATGAATTAACAAGCCACACATGACTGTTGGATTCACAAACCAGCTATTTTGGAATTTTAAGCTTTTTCATAGAAAATACATTACTATCTGGTTGGTATGTTCTGTTTGTTAAACCTGAACCACACAGTACATGCCCTTTAGTCTTGCAAGAAACAGACAAATCCACTGATACATATAAAGGTACACAATGTATAAATACACATTAACATGCAGCACTTATACACTTATATATGATATCATAATGCAAAAAGTGGTGTATCTGTGTATTAACAATTACATATTACAATTATATTCCTGTTCAATATGGATACCTGAAGGAAACAACCAAAAGAATTAACAGCTAGTGATTTTTTTCTATGGAGGTGACAAATAATAGTATGTAGGACACAACAGTTTATTTTTTAATATAAGACCCGCTAACACCATCAATCATTTAAGAACTGTCTTGATTTTTTTTTTTTTTTTAATTTTGGTTTTATTCCCTACTGAATGAAATGTGTTTTTATTTTTCATTTTAGTAAAAACCACTGGTAGTGTTTTATTCTTTATTGAACCCCCATGGTGAAAATTCAGGTAACACAACTGCTCAAACTCCCGGCAGGAGTCTTTCTGTGTGGAGTGTGGATGTTCTCCCCGTGCTTGCGTGGGTTTTCTCCGGATACTCCGGTTTCCTCCCACAGTCCAAAAACACGTATGTAGGGTCGATTGACAACTCTAAATTGCCCTTGAGTGTGTGTGCTTCTTTGTCTTTGTATTGGCCATGCGATGGACTGGCGACCTGTCCAGGGTGTACCCCTGCCTCTGGCCTGAAATGGGCTGGGATAGGCTCCAGCAGACCCCCATGACCCAGAAATGGATTCACCGGGTCAAGAAAATGGATGGATGGACAACTGGTCAACTGGGGGACAGGTTAACGAGAAAACTCATATTAAAAATATGGCTTTAAAAAAAAGAATGATACAAAAATTCAAGAAAACAACTAGCACATAAAAAGAATATATAAATAGTAACTAACCTTTTTTGCATCAGAAAAAAAACACTTGTCACAATAAGCAGCTTCATCAAAAATTATACCATTACCTATTCCTTTTATTGCATTAGGTTTTATTGTTCTAAATTGAGTATTTATGTTGACATTGCTCTGTTTTATCTTTGCAATTTGTACAGCACTTTGGTCAACTTTTGTTCTTTCAAATGAACTAAGAAATAAACTTTGAGTTGACTTGAATTTATCAGTCTTTTTTCTGCAAAGCATTCTCAAATTTAATTTGTCAGGTGGTATAGAAGAGTAAACAATGTTTATGTTTGTTTTATTTTGTTTTGGTTTTTTTTTTGTTTTGATTTATTTTGTCCTGTTTTGGGTTTTTTGTGTTTGTTTGTTTGGTTTTTTTTTGGTTAGAATGAGTAGAAATACAAAGCAGATGAAAAATGCGTTCTTCCACTTTAAGTGAACTTCTCAACTTGGCCAGGCGATGGCGCCACTCACAACTCTTATTGACGGAGAGACGATTATAAAGCTGCTCGGTCCCTTTTTCCTAAACGGAAGCACTTCATTGGTCCGCGAGGCCAAGTTCGGCGTTACCTAAACCAGCAAGGTAAGTCCAGACAATGTTCAATTGTTTTATATAACTAGCACTGTGTGACTTATCTGGACACGTCCTGTCAAATCGCTCGGTTTGATTTAAATGTGCGTGAGACAGCGAGGGGGAGTCGTTGACGTAAAGATACGAAGAAGAGGACGAAGAGGGCAAAGTCATACGTAACAGATTAATGGAGGAGGCCGGTGCGTGTGTAGTAAACACAAGAAAACAAGTGTGAGGAAACACCTACAAACCTGCAGGAATACATTAGTTGTAAATGAGGAAATGGATATCTTAGTTGAAGCTCGGTTGTGTGATTTTGTCGTGTTCGTCTTATAAAACCCGAGCAAACAGAGAAATTATGAAGTTGAACTCATTTATGAACGCCACTGAACACACGAGGCTTAACCGGTTTCTGGGTCAGAAAATACACGAAGTTCCCGATTTAGTGTCACAAAACCCATCCAGAGAGCACATGTTAAGAGAAGAAGTTTCAATTTATGTAAACGTAGTGTTTTTTTCTCATTATCAAGCTTTACCATCAAATGTACTATTTAAAGCTGTCTGATTTGTCAGTAATGAGAGTGATTATTTTTAGCAGGCCTAGTTGTTTTAGGTTTCAAGGAAAAGAATAAGAAAAGGTGAAAAACTAATCTTAGTTAAAGTTTAAAAAAAGAGAGATTTCTGATGAGTTACACCAGCTTCAATCTCAAAAAAGGTTTAAAGAACCCATGTTGTGTTTATTTACAAGTTAATATTTTTGTTTTGGTGTACTACTAGTATGGGTTTACAAGTCCAAAATGTAAATATGATCCTTTCTGCTGTACATTTCTTTAGCTCTATTTTTTTTGACACTGTTTAAAATGTTCCTATATCTTTAAAGCCAGGATATGTAGTAATTCCTCTCCAGATGAAACAAGCCTTGCTACCGAAATTACTATTTAAAGATATCTGTTTATTCAGTAATGAGAGTAATTATATATAAATTATATTATGATTATTAGCAGGCCTAATTATTTTGTGTGTTTCACAGCAAAAAGGTGGAAAATTATCATCATAGTTCTACAAAACCAAAACAGGGTTTCAGATGAGCTATGCCATCTTAAATCTAAAAAAAGACTAAAGAACCCATTTACAAGTGTGTTAAATGTACAAGTTCATATATTTGTTTTGGGGTACTACTAGTACGAGTTTGCACGTCCTAAATGTAAATATGATCTTCTTTTCTACTGTACAATTCTTTAGCTCTATTTTTTATTTATTTTTTTTACACTTTGTTTAAAATGCTCCCATATCTTTAAAACCACTCTATGTAGTAATATCTCTCCAGACAAAACAAGGGCAGCAGATCATGAAGTGATATTCGTGAGTTCGTCCAGTTACTCAACAATTAGCATAAATTTAGTGTAAATATAAGCATATATGAAGCTGCAGACCAATCTGGAATCATTTTTGTCAGGTCTGCATCATGTTTCATGCCTTTTCTTTGCAGTTCCTCGACTGACCACTAGAGGCTGGCTCCAAAAGTGAGTCAACCTTCACTGACTCACTTCTGGATGTTAAAATCTCCAACTTTAGAGCAGAAATACACACATTTACAGCTGTTTTGGTGTTAATTGTTTGATTTCATATCTATGACAACTCTGAGGGGGGTGAATTTTTTTTTTTTTTTGTACCACGCCAGGACAGTTTCTATAAAACATTGCATTTATTTCTAATATGATTTCATTAACAGTCTGCTCACCCAATGACTAGCCACTGTGACGTCCTCATCTGTTATTGTCATGCTGTCATGCTCAGCAAAGCAACCATCCGTTTGTGTTAACCCAGCATTGCCTAAACATGACTGGTGACTGTCATTTTTTTATTTCCCTGTCAAGTCAACATGTTAAATGGTATATTTAGCTGTAAACATCTGACAGCAGCTCTGCAGATATTTGGCAGGGATCGGCTGAAGTAGCTGGGAGCAAAGTTAACTTTGCCTAATATGCAGTGGGCACGTACCCATCTGTTTTTTTGGGCAACATGGCTGCATCCCGGACAATGAAAAATGGGCCTCAAAACCGGTCTTTACAAACCAAATAGTCATATGACCTAATTATATAGTCTATTTCCTTCTGATCCTTCACTTCCTCCTTCCCGGGACAGCAAGCGGATGAATGATGCAGTTTGGAGAGAAGTGGAGGAGGTTGTTGGTCTTGTTCCTTTTTAGCTATTTTATCTAGTAAGTACAGTATTTCTTTGATTTATCCCAGGTCAAATATTGGTAATGAGGTTAAAAATTTTTTTTTTTTTGTGACTTTCTGATTGAATTTGTGTTGTTTTTGTATTGATACATTACATCAAAATAGTACAGTTAAGACTCTGATGCAGCTGAAACATTAAAGTATACACCTTCACGTCACCAAATAGGGGGAGAGATGTGGCCTGAGGCAGTCTGTTTACATTCAATACAGTCTTATAGCTGGTCTCACCCACAACACAGTCTGACATCAATTTGGTCACCCAACTGGGCTCCACACCACTTTTGCAAACTAAATACACATGAGGAGGAACTAGAGCAACCAACCGTAATGATCATGTCCTAACAAACCAACTGCAGGCTGCTCACCAGATTTTCAACACGATTGAGCAGGGTACCCCTCAGCCACCCCGACTTTCCCTTCTTCCTTTTGAATATACAATTGTTGACCAAATGCTATGACTTTTCATCCCTAGTGGGACAGTGGTATTACATAGCTCGCCAGCCTGTTTCAGCCCTTGTCGTTGGCTTTTTTTGTAGCATGAAAAGATTTTTTTCTTTAATGATAGACGTATTTAAATCACACAAATGTAAACATACCTTTACTGATTGCGACACCATTTCTGACCACTCATTTCTTGAGGCGTACCAAACTAGCCACCAGTAAATGGCTAAATTCAAATAAATGCTCATAAATATTCCTTTGACAGATTTGTATCTGGAACCTTAGTTCTCATATTGCCTCACTCCTAATATTCATGCAGGATTTAAAAATAGTGTGTGGTCCTTTTCATACTTAAGCTAAAATTTCTTTGCAGCAATGTTTTCTGTATTTGTAATTTTTCAAAGTTGCAGCATGTCAGATGTAAGCCGCTACAGACTCGGTGATGGAGGATCTAGTTAACCCTTGTTTGTTCTTTGGCTGTGCGTGCCTAAATCCCAGTGGGAAACCTGCCCACTGCTGCATGAGCAGAATACCTGTAAACACGCTGCTTACATAAGTGTCCTCTCCTAAAGCACAGTGGCAGTCCTTCAGCTTCAGTCTCAGTCAAGCTGAAACAGGCCTGTAACACAATATAAATCAACTCTTCTTTTGTGTCATTTTGGACAGATGGCTCACAGGCTGCTTGTACATAGACTCTGGAGGATATCTGTGAAGGATATCCGCTGCCTCCCATCATCCACCATCAACTCCTTTTCTTCATCTTCTTCTTTTTCCACCTCCCTGCAATCTGCCCCAAACCGAGTCGCCTTCCTCTCCCCGTCACACACTTTGCCTTGCACTCGTCCTCACACGCTTCGCAGGGAAGTCTCTTTCAACATTCAGGACAGTGAGGACTTCACAGAGAGGGTCATCAACAGCAAGTTGCCCGTGTTAATCGACTTCCATGCACAGTAAGTACTTCACGGAGGGATTTGGGGGGGAATCATTACTTTTATGCAGAATTTCATTTTTAAACTCGTTATGATGCTTTCATAGTTGTGTTAAATTTAGTAAATGGAAGAGACATCTCCCAAAGTAATAGCTCAACACACATTTCAACCTTACAAAGCTCTTGAGGGTCACAGTGGGAATATATTTCTGTCCTACTTTTATGTTTCCATATAAAGAAACATGATTAAAAGGAAAAGTTGGTCAGTTGATCCAGTCCGCTTATAACTCAATGTTCACACACACACCACACTACACAAACACCAAAGCATTATCCATAACACAACATCCATCAATGTCTTTGTCAGTATATCACTGTCTGTGATTTTTGTCCTCTGAGAGACTCGGTCTCAGGTCACAATAAGACATATTTGACAAACTAAATGTAAGCAACCACAAAAGAAATCAGATCTTGGCAAAAAAAAAAAAAATCTGAATTGAGCATTAACACCTGCAGTATTGCTGTAGCTGTATAGATGACAACTTTGAATCACTGTGGGAAGAAGCCTCAGTACCTGGAGAAAACCCACAGAAGCACGAGGAGAATATACAAACTCCAGGAATGGTCCTGCAAAAGTGGCGTTCAGGAACCGTTTACGGGGCCTAAAACATCCCTGTGGTAGGAGAGGTACTTAGGTTGGCCTACAGGAACTACCTGGTGGAGGTTTCTGTTAATCAGGATTTCTAAATTACATCCAGCACTCTCAGGTGAACATAAATCACATGAACACAACTCATTTGGACCATAAAAACATTTTACTGTGAGTGCATTTGAAGTCAGAGATTAAAAGACAAAACGACAGATGGACCAGCGAGTCAGTTCAGGTCTTGTTGGTGTATAATAATGTAGAGGTATGATGGGCCGTTTTCTTTTAATCTCAATGGCAACCACCGCGGTGTCTGTTTAAAACAAAAATGCAAGTAGAATCCCTTGTTTATATGTTTTTTCTTCTCTTTCTTCTTTTGCTATATTCTGTTTTCATCTACTTTTTTATGCCGTTGGCTGTTTGATTAGCTGTATTACTTTAGTCAGAGGTTCTTGGCTGAAGGGCCGAGGAGACGGCCAGCCCAGTTAGATGTTCCTGTCTGGCAGGTCTAACCTGAACCCTCCCCAATGGTAACTTACTTTATGTTAGATTGAAGATTTAGCATTGTAAAAAATCTAATAATCCTGCCTTCTAGTATAGATGATGATGATAATGTTTTTTGTTTTGTTTTTTTTTTTAAATAAGAAAAATATAATCGATGCATCTTCTTACATTTCTTCTTAATCCCGGACAATAAACCAATAGGCAGGCCTATGATGTCTGCTCTGCCACATCAAAGGAAATCATTTTTAATGTGATTGTTTGCTGTGACAGATTCCTGTAAACTTAATTTTAAACTTCTGCCATGTCCTCTGTCCCAATGTCATTACTTACTTTAGTTAAGTCTCCTGGAAACTCGTACACTTTTCATGTAATTATTACAAGTTAACAACAGTTTAAAGTAGAGTAAATCCACAGTTCACAGTGCTCCACAGTAAAACATTCAGTTACAGTCATACACTTGTACTTGGTGACAGTTAGTTCTGCTGTCTTTTAGGATGGAGCGTGCTGACCCTGCTTGTGTTGTCTTTTTAGATGGTGTGGTCCGTGTAAGATCCTTGGGCCAAGGTTGGAGAAAGCTGTTGCAAAACAGAAGGGCCGTGTTGCCATGGCAAAAGTTGACATCGATGATCATACAGATTTGGCTATTGAATATGGGGTGAGACCTACCTGAAGTGTTTTAATGGCATAACTGATGGTTAATACATTTCTTCTTCTGTGATTGCAGCTTTGATGAAATGTTTATTACGCTGGTTAAAATCAAGGCGCTCTGTTTCCAGGTGTCTGCTGTTCCGACCGTCATTGCCATGCGTGGAGGAGACGTCATTGATCACTTTGTGGGAATCAAAGATGATGATGAGCTGGACTCTTTTGTCAGCAAAATCATTGGACAATAAACCACCTGCTCTCATCCAGCCATAAACCACAATTTTGATGCTGGTATCTGTTATTCCAGCATTCTCGGCAACCGTTGGGCCGACATTTTGAGCCTGTTTAGCCACCAGTAAATAAAGGTTTGTCAGATTCCCAGCTGGCAGAGTCTCAAATGCTCACACCCATCCCCAGATGAGCTGCTTCAGCTGTGCATTGTTACTTCAGTCTCTTTCTTTCTTTTTTTCCTGTCATCTAGTGATGGGTGTGAGCCTCCGTGAATCTTTCTCTGTTTTGTCTTGCAGCAGCTCCATTTTTCTTTCATAAGGTGACATCTCTCAATTTTCATTATTGTACAAAGCTGCAAAAATGGTGTGGCTGTAAAAAAAAAAAAACTGTAGAATTGGGGGGGGGAGTAAACACTGTACTGTATAACGTGAGGGATGAACATTTATAGTTTTAGCAGTGGAGAGATTTTAAACCTGGCTTTGGTTTGTGACAGTGTTACTTGTAATTCCTGCTTTTGTCCACACGAGGGTGGCATTTCACCAACAATGCCGAGCCACACATGGTTGTTTTACACCACTATGCCTAAATCTGAGGAAGGATGATGTTTGTGAATCTCTGTGCTTCTCTGGGTCCTTACTGTGAAAATAAGTCGAGTGGGAATTGCAAACATGAGTTTGATTTAGTTTATTACAGAAATGAACTCAGTGTACCAGAAACATGACCAAGTGAAGTAATAAAGGAGTCAAGATGTTCCGTATCTGAGTGCTCTTTGTTTGTGGTTTAAAAACAGGCAAATGGTGGAGCTTCATTGTCCCCAAAGACACTTGTGCAATGTCGAAGACGCGTAGTTTCCCAGCATTAGATGTTATGACATCATTATTCAAAAGGATGCACACAGAAGCTCCGCATTGATTGTCTTTGTTTTTTTAAGTTTGTTTTTCTCACTCTGGAAATCTTACTAACTTGAAGGTCATTGAATTTAATCTACTCAAGATTTCCAGTGGCATTCAAAAGTTTGGACACCTTAAAATTACTTTTATTGAATAACTGAAGATGGTAAGGGGCCAAAGTTGAAAAATAAACATTTTTTTCCTTTTACTTCTCTTATTTACTTTTTTTTTTTTTTTAAATGACATAAAAAGACATGGAGTTAAAGTTGGCACAAGAAGCCCCATAGCTTGTAAACGCTGATTGCAGCCACCCTAAAGACTTAAAGTTCATGTTCAGGTGATCTGTGATCAGTACCACTCTATAATGCTTCTATTGAGGCGACGTTAAGGCTCGTGGCAGAACAGACAGTTGCTCATTTCCATGAAAAATAAAGTTTTAACTCCATTGTTCCTTAGGGCGGTTCTCCAGAAAGCCTCAGGTTTGTTTTACATGAATAATCACACGTGTCTGATGCTGTATTTTGTGGCAAAGATACATGAAATGTTCCCCTCTGGCGACTCTTCCATGAAGGTTAGTGTTTGTGCAGGTGCTGCTCCGCCATAGAACGGTGCACTGACCTCTCCAGAGCCTGCTAAATCTTTCAGAGAGTCTTTCGCAGTCAAAGGAGGGATTTAATGTGCCTTTTTAAATCCTGTGAGAAGTTCTCTTGGAACGTTTTCTCATTCCAGACCTTTTCTTGACCTGATAAATGCCATTTCATAATCACAGGACGTCACCAGCGAAGAGAAAAGCCACTTTTAAGAGGTTTGCTGTGTTCTTGCAGCCATCGGTAGCTTTGTGAGCATCATTTCTTTTATTCTTTAGTCATTTGCACGAGCTTTTGAGGGTGGTCAAACATCTGCTGTGTGTGGATTCTTTTAAATAAAATTGTTCAGTGAAGGAATAAATCAGCAGAGGCTGGAGATGCGACAGTAAACCTGTGTTGTCAAACGAGTGAGAGCTGGTGTACACCCCACACAGACAGAGACGGACTTATCTTCAGTGTTTTGAGAAGATTGCTTTGCAGATCGGTTCACCTGCTGATGTAACTACTGTCAGTAACTAAAGCTTCAACATAACCCGCGCACAACGTCAGATAACATCAGTGATGTATTCTCTCTATCTATCTACCTGTCTGTCTAAACACATTTTTGTTACTCAACGCCCACGCGTCACTCTCCACTTGTTGCTTCTCACTAAATCACCACCTTTCCGTCATCCCCTCAAAGGCGGCGTCTGCCTTCCCGCTTCTCTCACGATGTCTTCTTTTCTTGCACCTGACCGACATTTCACGTCTCTCACCTCTGACAGAGTTGGTGTAAAACTGTACAGCAGCTTTCGTTTTCAGTTATTTCTGTTGCCGGCAGTCATGGCTCCAGATTACAAAAATGAGAGTCATAGAGTGGTATGTTATATTAGTGGAGATGAGGAATAATTAACAGTGGTGTGATAAGATAAGTTGGGGTTTTAGGTTGGTTTTTTTTAACAGCACCTATCATCGATGAGGAAATGAAAAAAGTACTTTTGAAAACGCTTCTCATGCAGGAAGCCTGTCCTGTTAAAGGCTGTGCAAGTGTCTGCTTGGAAATGTAGAAAAATGAGGTCATGAGGCAGAAGGAGACAAGAGATCACCTGCTGTGAGTCAGGATTTTATCATTCCCTCTTTTCACATGACTTTCTAACTAGAAAGCATTTCTAACCCTGCTGGCCGTCCTACCCAGACATGTCATTCCACAGCCTGGGGCTGACAGAACCACGGCGAGGCCCTTCAGACTGCTTATTAAAGGGGTCCTCGTTTATCATGCTGCATCTGAACTTTCAGCGGTTGTGGCATAGATTAGATCATTGCAAATGAAGCACAGCTGCTCCGTAGCAGAGGAAGGCAGAAAAGGGGGGAATTCCAGCGGTATTACATAAGCAGGTAGGACTGAAGCCGGTGGCCCACATTCACAAAGGAATTGTTATGATTTGGATCAAAGGCATTCCTGCATAGTTTTGAGATGTCTGTGGCTGCACAAAACAACACTACCTTTGTGAATAATCTACCAATTTTAGGCTTCTTAATAATTAATGACTGATCTCAAGGCTTCAACTCAAACACAAACACACACACACACACACACAAAACTGCACATCTAGTCCACTCATCCTCTTTTGTCTGCTTTCAGACAGGAGAAACGTTGACTGAGGGGATGACGACAGGCTCCAAAGGTTCAAGAGCATGCACGTAACCCTACACTTCTTCCGCCAAAAACAATAGACCACACCTCCACCCTCACTCCCTCTGTCTGTCTCTCTTACCCAACCACTCTTGTGACCATATAAGGCAAAAAAAAGACGGGAAGCCAGCGGCGGCGGCCGCTGCTGCTGAGCGAACTGCAAGAGGCAGAGTTGCCAGAATTCTTCCAGTGAGTCTAGTTCACCCGCCTTTCCCAGCGCCTGAAACCGTTAATGCTTGCTGTGAGGTTTTTGGTGTTTTTACTCTCCTTTTTTTTTCATGAGATTGCCTAATACTGGGTCAAATGCTTTAGCAGTGTGTTCAGATTTGTATGTGTGTGTGTGGGAAGCAGATCACCTCTGGAAGGGCCTGAGAGCATCCTGTGTTGATAGTAAATATGTAGCCATGTTTGTATTTTAAACACATGCTGCCCTCCACCTTGTTAGGTCTCCGCTCCGTTCCAGACAAATGCCAAACCCAGCAGCAGCACACACACACACACACACACACACACACACACACACACACACATAAAGCAGCCACTGTTGTTTTTTTATATCACTC
>JAOWBL010000023.1:14166121-14178750 GCA_028564865.1 Zenarchopterus dispar
CACACACACACACACACACACACACACACACACACACACACACATAAAGCAGCCACTGTTGTTTTTTTATATCACTCCCCTCTTCTTTCTATGTAACAGACACATGTCTTGCAATATCACACAGACTTAGCTCGCATTAGAGATGCCAAATCCACACGGATGATGGCGGAGCAGACTTCTTGTGCGTTTCCCCTTTAATCCACATTCTTTGGGTTTGTGAGTCAACATGTGCCTTATCACTACTTCCTGTGTACAGATTACCAAGGAAAGGAGGAGAGTAGAGCAGTTGGAGGCAAGGATGAGAAGAAAGGAGAATATATAGGCAGTCGCTCTGCTATTACTGCATTATCTTAAAAGCTGGTGTAGCTCATAATTATTTCCTGTGGTTCAGGCATGATAGGTTTACACACGTTAACACAAGAGGATGTGAACTGAGACCAGCTAGAGAAGTGTTATTGTGGAATGGTGATGAATACAAGTATAGTGTTGAGTGGATGTCAGATAAGTTGGAGATAGAGGGTTTGGTTTAACCTATTTCCTCTCAGATTTGAGAGCTCTGCTCTCCACACTCACATTCTCACCAAAACACTCATGCGTGAACGTTCACACGCACATGAATTCACGCAAGTAATTACATAGCCAGAGCAGTTTAACGTTCCTGCCGTTTAACGTGCTGTCACTGAATAAGTCCCTTTCTTACAGAGTGGATGATATAATGGCCTTACACGCCCCGAACTACGGACACACCCTGGTGCTATTGCAACCAAGTAAAGGAGAAAGGGAGAGGGAGCAGAAGGGAAAAGCAGAGGGAGGGAGATGGTGAGGTCAGAAGTGTCCATATTTGGTCATTCATGCTTGAGTTTTATTTCAGTGTCTCTTTCTGTGCCCACTTCTGTTTGTTTTGTCACTTTTCCGTGGAGGGCTTTTGTACTATAACACCTCTTTTCCTTGCCCATACCAGCTCCTCTACTCTCTCGGCATCTGGCCCTGCTGAAGTAGTGAGCAACCTTTGACCTTTCGGCTGATAATTCGGCCATTTCCCATCCATCCCAGAGAGCGTAGAGAGCGATAGCATGGGTTATTGACTTTTCCCGGCAGGCGCACCAAACAATTTGCTCTCCATACATGCGATGCCTGGCTGCTGGACATAAAGGAAAACACGCAGGCGCATTCCTTCCATGATGACACACAGTGGACGTAAATCCCACACTGCAGTGAAAATGTGATTTCATAAGTTTGTTAGTGGATGCCGGTCATGCCTAAGGCCCTGCTTCTGAGGGTAAACAAACATAACTGCTGCTTTTGTTTAGAGAGCTGAATGTTACTTCATGCATCCCTTAAATGCAGTGTTTGTGGCAGGTTTAGCTCCAAACTCGGAGCATTATTTGTGTTTCATACCTGCCTCTTATCTGGCATCACTGGCTAAATGAAAGAGAAAGACCAAACGAGGTTGAAGTCTCAAAGAAGCAGTGATTTGCCTGATTTGTTTTTTAACTGCAGGCATATCAGATAAACCTATAAGATCATGAGCTGCGTTTACTGACCGTGGGTTTCAGAAAGATTTCTGAGTCCAAGTGGTGTTTTCTAATGAAAAGGCTTCTGTTTTTAAACTAGTACCATCTCTGGTGGGGATTAATCTGGACACTGATACTTTTAATGGAATTATGCACCATTTCTGATGAAATCATCAAATTCTTCACAGTCATACTGTAAAGTGGGAGGGATTAGTCTTAAATTGTTAAAATATTTGTCTTTCCAGTCTTTCACAGAGTGAAGCTTCAACCTCTCTGTTATGTTGTTCTTCTCTTTATGTATGTTGTCTTTGCACAATTATGAATTACATGACTTGAAAACTATTGCATTGTAATTTTCTACACTTTTTAACACAACTCTTTCTCAGCTGATTTAGAGATTGAGTTATAAGAAATGATGTGATGCTTATTTCCACTATGAATTTCCATGATTTTAACTAGTTCGGCCGTTGTTCAAGTTTCTTGCAGGTCTTTTAACTTTATAAAATTATTAATAATATAGTTATACTCAGTATCCCTTGTTTTTAAGCAAACATGACCTTTTTTCTTCTCTTTTAATGATTTCCAACTCTTCTCTGGATGCAAACTTGTTTCCACACACTTTAAGATCAAATGCTAAATAGTAAAAGTTGACCTACTTTATGATTATTTTTTAAACTCATATTTAAACTTTTTTTATATTTGGAGTTATTTGAAATTCATTAAGCTACTTTGCAACCCCTGTAAAGTACAAAAGCCCCTCCTTATGTACAGCTACCACCAGATGCCATTCCCCTCATATTTTGTCACTCCATTTATGTTGCTGATCAAAGCTGCTGGCTTTTAAATCACTTTTTTATATTGAAACTTGTGAAAAATATTTATGTCCCATCCCTAATGACTTCCTGCAGGTTGTGACATGTGCGTTGGCTGTGTGCCTTCAGCTGCAGTCGGTAAACTCGACTCAGATCACCTCATCTGGAACTCACTGGAGTATCTGAAGTAAACAGGTTCATATTGTCCTGCTCCACTCTTCTGTGTAGATTTTGGCTGTGGGTCTGCAAAACTTTCATGACCACATCAATCATTTCCTACCATCACCTCCTCTTTCCTGCCCATGTTTTATTTCTCCTTTTATCCCTATTTTTCTCTGAGTTTCGTTTCACATAGGCATGTGTTACCTAACACTAACACTCTTTTTTTTTTTTTTTTTTTTTAACTGATCACCTTGCACAAGAAAAAATCACTTCTTTGGCAAATCAAAGAAAATCAAATGTCAAAAGTAGTTTCATGGCTGACAGCTTGTTTGGTTCTGTCACATTCATGGTTCATCACCTGCAGCGGTTCCCACGTACTGCCGACAGGTCTTATCCTGAATGTAGGCTTACCTGTTTCAGTGCCCAGAGTAATGCACCTGCACTACACTTTCGGAGTAAATACTACCACTTAAGATATTAAAAAAAGTGTGGGTTTACTCCAGATTGGATAGATCACATTCTGCACATTAAATAGAGAAGTATGAAAAAGCTCTCATGAGTTTTATTAGGAATAAACTTATGTACAGTTTTATTTTGCAGTCACATCTAACATACATTTCTATATAGTTTTCCAAAGAAATGTTCATAGATATATTTTTTTTACTTGTATCTAAGACTTGAGACAGGCAAGAATGAATTGATTACATCCAATATTTTGATTCCCTTGGAGAAAACAGTGCTTAGTAGGGTGGAAAGATTTATTTTTAATGTAGTGGCATGATCTTTGAAGGTTGTTATTTCTTACTAGTGGTGAGTTCAAGGGCCTCAACTCTGTCAAAGTTTCCTTAAGCCAGGCACTAAATTATCTCTCCTGACCTCTGACATCATGTAAGAGGCCAGAAAACCACTCTGATGTATAAACTGCTAAACCTATGTATGTGTCCTCTTTATTCATGCAGACAGTTTCGGTTCAACAAGGTTAAACCACTGTCTTTTTCTTAAAATTATTTTTTAAAAAAAACTCCTTTAACTTTGTTGTGAGAATGTGTGACCAAACATAAACACATTAGTGATATGAGCAGCACTGTAGCAACTAGTGAGACTAAGTGCTGGTACATTTTACAGCAGAAATCGTATTTAACAGCTGGAGCCAGCAGTGCTACTTGTTTTCAAGGCAGACAGTAGTCAGAGTGAACCCTGCTGACACATGGAGTAAGACCCTGGATAAGGCAGCCCAACCATCAGACTGACTGGTACTTATATGGTCATAAAAATCCTTACCATGCACATACCACGCTCACTAAACACGACTTTATCGGTATCCCCTCTCCGCCCCCACCTTACGGCCCTTTCAAGTTCAGTTTTTTTTTTTCCTTACTTGTCCTGTCACTCCTCAGATGGTTTCCGCCTGGGCTTGAATGTGATTGGTCCAAAGTGTTGCGGATCATGACAGAGCGACGGCTATTGGTCGGAGGGGGCGGATACGTAACCGCGGGGACCCGCCTCCCGCTGGACCGCACCCCGACTTCAGCCTCCGGCGGCGGTACGAGAGCCAGTAAGCAGCCAGTGGAAGAGGGAGGGGAAGGAAGAGGGGGAGAGGGAAAAAAAAAAAACTAGAAAGAGTGACTGACTGAAGTAGAGAGGGAGTACGCGAGAACTGTACTTTAGCCTGAACTCTCTGCGAAGCTGCTGCCGAGAGGAGAAGAAGTTTGACTCACCGCGACCCTGACTGAGCCATCCGGTTGTTGTTAGCCTCCCTCCGAAAGGCGCCCTGCAACCAAAAGCAGGTAACTTTTACCATCTTAACCACCGCCTTTTGAATAACTAGTGAAGTCATCCGGTCACCAAGCAGTAAGTGCAGGTAACCAGGGAGCACGGTTGCTAGTTGAGGGTTGCAACTTCACCAATCGCGAAGGGTGGAGTTGGGACCTCGTCACAGATTTGACTCGGGTCTTCTTTAATTTAAACACACGTTGTTATTGTACGAAGCCTAAAACGCATACAAGTGACATATGTGAGGTAAAAAGTCGTCAAATGCAGCGTTAGCAATGTGGCAGCTGGCGACGAGCTAAAAGGCAGAGCAGCAGAGGCAGGAAGTGATTCGGTTGAATGAGTTGCAGGGAGGGCCAGAGACCAGTTTGAGGTCTGCTGGCCACGAAAGAGGAACAAAGTCCCCCCAATGGGACTTTAGTTTAGTCCAGTAGATATGCGAGTAATTTCTGGTCCAGCTTCTCGTTGTGTTAGTCGTAGATAGACGCCGTGTGTGGTCAGTAATGTGTCTGGCTGGCAGCATGACGTCACTGGTTTACCGGTCGACTTAAAAAAAGAGGGATTTTTCACCCTCAACAGTTTGAACCCCAGTGAACCATGCCATCTACATGTTTGTGCACTCTTATCTTTCTTTATAGTTCGGGGGCCATGGGACATCTTCAGTTGCTCTTGGTAAAATGGGTCATTGATTGTGACATGATAGTTGATCATCTCTATCAGTGGCACCCCTGAAAGGACAAAGCTTTCAACGGAAGTTCATATTTTGAAAGCTGTCAATATTTGTTTTAATATGAGACTTTAAAAGGGCACACGTTTTTTTTAAGTGTTTTAGTTTGACCATCTTTGAGGATGTACTTGCTCTCTATCCAGGGAAACTAGGACATAATTGCACCATGTGCAAGTGCTATTTTATAACTGTTACATGCTTCAGAAAATGGGAGACATCTTTCTAGATTAAATCAAGACCAAGGAACCTTAGTATTGAAATGAATATGCCAGTTTTGCTAAACTCAAAGCTCTCTTATGATGATCAATTTTGCCCGTGTAAAGAGGATTTGATTCTAGGTAGAGGAGCACTGAGATAAATGGTTATTAATGACCCAGATGTTTTAGGTAACACGAGTTCCAGTTGAAAATGACTGGGTTTGTGATCTAATTACAGTGCAGCCGACTTTCATGAACGTTTGCAAAGCAACATGAGTTTTCTGTGGCTTTTGAGAAATTACGGGCTTGGTATCAAGCCCACTGTATTTAATATATGTAACCCAATGACACAAATGACACATTTTCCTCAGAGGCTTTATAAAATTTAAACCTGTCTTCATATAATATTGGAGCCTTCAAATGTAAAAATACTGAGGGTTTCATGCACTCTATACTTGTTTTTGGAGGAAGGAGTGTGGTCTCAGGCAGGGGTTGGGTAGAAAATTATCTTGGGCTTATAAGCCATATTCACTCTGCATATGACTGATCACAGGAACTCGGAGTTTATTCATCTAAAATTGCATTGTGGAGGTGTTGTGCACATAAGTGAGCAGCTGATGCAGCCTCTTATCTTCTCAGATCTGTGAAGCTTCACATTCTCATCAGACCTGATCATAGCAATTCATGGTGCCTCTACACAAGTATTGTGCTTTGTCTGTGCGATTAGTGTTTGCTCTGTTTAGATGGCACGTCATTGTGTTTGCACTCTGGGAAGCAAACAGACTTTGGTTGGCTTGTACTCCCTAATCATTTTCAGTATTTGAGGCAGTGGAGGTCGCTGCTTGGAGAAAAACATGTCCAAATACAAAATAACAAACGGTCTGACTAAGGATTGAAACACTTGTAACTGGCATTCTTCCACCTAAACTTGCTTCTCATAGCACAAAGCGTTAGTCTCCAGAGTGGGTGGGTGCAGCACAGTTTACTAATCAGAACCATACATTTCAAATCAGATTTCTGCAAAAAAGTTATAAGGCCCCCACTGCCAGTTAACTGTATTAATAATGCTTTGACTATCAGATACAGAAATGATCATCCAAACCATGTGTAACAAATTAAACAATTTAAAAAATATTTTAGCACTCTGTAAAATTAAATTTGATATTTTCTCAGTTTGTACACCTATGCTCTTGAGCAGAGCAGTATTAACAATTTTGAGTTTCATCAGAAGAGATTTGTGTAAATCTCCACCCTTACACAGTCACTGGGTGACATGCTGTATATCATATCCTGTTGTTACAGTTGAGTCATTTTGTTGAATTAGATTCTGACAATGTATTGTGAAATAGCTGCTTTGAAGCCAGTTCCTCAGACATATTACCAGTTTCTGTACTGTTATGGTGCCCTCCTGCAGAGATCATTGCATTCCCATGATTCATGTGTCAGCAATGTCCATGCATGAGCCCCCCCCCCCAGGGAGAGCAATGCACTGTAGGCTAGACTAAATTAAATGCAGACATCTTAAAATATGAACAGAGTTCTGTTGTGCGTGGCTGTTCAATTTCTCTAGAGTGATACAGCTTGAGTGAAGAAGTCTGTGGATGTTTGGACATCATTGAAGGCCGATTTAGGGCAGCGTGACACTGATGCATTGCAACCTGCATCTGTGTTCTGTTATGACTTCTTATTGTTCTTTTAGCTGATACAAGTATTGTATTGTTTTTTGTTGGGTTTTTTTTTTGAGATGCACAGATTGCAGCTTTGGAAACTTGCTTTGGGTTAAATCATTTTTTCTTTTTTAAATGACTAAGTGATGTAAAGTCTTTTTTTTTTTTTTTCCCCCTCAAAATTTTTTAAACAGCTTTTAAAGGTTTGTAATAAAACAAATAGTTTTACATTTTTCCTATACCTGCTGCAGGTTGCTTACTCTTCTCTCTCTGGGCAAGAAGGAAAAAATCTGTTCTGATAATCATTAATTTTAGCTCTTATATACACATGACCTTCCACAAGGAGTGTAAATCATAACTTCCATCAAGATATGGTATTAAGTTGAAGGAGATTTGGTGTTCGCCAAAATCACTGTTTTTTGGATTCGATTCAGTTCAGAAGCTAACAATTGATTTGAGACGTGTTGATTGAACGCAGTCACTTGCATTCATATTAAATTACAGTAACTAAAATATAATTTCACATTCTTTGGGTTCAATTACAGTTACATGTAAAATAACCAGTTCATTTGATTAAAAACAGACTACAAAAGGCCATTTGATAGCATGTATTGATGAGGATTACATGTACTGTCTAAATTCCATTTTCTATCTATGTTATTGGATTTTTCATCATTAAATTGACCAGTTGTCACACCCCTGCGTTCCACAAGGATATGGTAGAACCTAGTAAGAAGACAATTTTGGTTGTACCACCAAAATCTCTATTCTGATGCTGCTGTCCAATCAGACAAATGATTTTTTATTTTTAATGTACTAGCACATTTATATTTCTGCTGCAGAAAGTACAAGCTGAATCAGGAAAATTTGAGTTTGTACTTGTTTTACAGGAGAAATGGAGCAAGGCCACTGGTGCTTTTTATCATAACCCGTCTGAGGACAAATATGTCATTGTTTATTTTCCTATTTATGTAGTGGACATTTATGGAAAATGTGATGCACATTCCTTGCCTGTAGGTTATATGCCTGTATCCTCCACCTAGTTATCCTCTTCTGTCAGGGTTCACCCTTTTCAGTAAGCGGCCTCATACAGTTGCTCTATTTTTTTTTTTTCTAATACCTTAGAGATACTGCAGATTTCAAGCTTTTGGTTTTCCTTATTGCACTGAAACAGCTCATCACCCAACAAAGCTGTGGTGTATTGGTGTGAGCATCTGATCCACTATTTGCATCTTGTATTCACATGAGCAGGGGATGGAGAAAAAAAATGAATCTCAGCCTCTGTTCTACTAATCACCAGTTACAGGTAGTCAGATTAAAAATAGCCTTTCAAGTCACCAGCTGAGAACTGGTGCACAAACTGTATGCAAATGTATGTCAGGGGTTTGACATATTGTTTATCATTGACATGCTCAGTGGAAACCTGCGGAGCATGTAGTGGCAGAAAAAAGAAAAACACACTGGAGACCTGACTCGGTTTATTTGTAGAAGTGACAGCAGGAGTTCCTGTTTGTTTGGACTTTTTTCACTCAAAAGATAAGCAAGGCGTATGCCAGCTGTTACTGCAGGAGTTGTCTCAGCACTGCTGCCAGACTCACCTGCGTGAGCTCGGCAGTGAGAAGGATTAAATGGTTAGACCCACTATTGTTTTTCTTTCTTCAGTATCTTGCAGCTTCTCTGTATGTGTCTATATTAAAAAGGGATGTCTGCTGGAATATTTTGAAATCGGTATTTAGTGTTGGCTGTGTGCTGTGTAGACGAGGAAAGCTGAGGGTTTGGTTGTGATGTCAGATTATGTCTTTTGTTTTCTTGAGGAGGTTATTCCAGCATGATGGGTTGAAGCATGCAGCTTTTAAAACACACAACGGAGGAGGCTACTCATTGTGTGATAGTCTTTGACACTGTGTTAAACTGAGGTTATGATTTTACTTATTTACAGTTGATATGCACTGAATTTCTTAGATTATTTTTGAAAACATCATCTAGATCCTGGGTAAATGTCAGACTTTGCCTGTTTTTTTTTTTTTTTTTTTTCTTTTCTTTTTAGGTCTGACTACACACATGCTTTTTTTTTCCCCTCACATTTGTTTATCAAGATGATGGACATGTATCCTAGTTTCTCCAGTCAACTGAGATTCATCCAGAGTGAAGATGGTCTTTATTACCCGTGGCAGAGCTGATCATGTTATTTCCCAGTAGAAACTCATGTGAATATGCAGGAAAAGACATAATGCTTGTTTTTAATTTGGGCAGTTTTTAGAGCAACATAATGTAATCTGTGTTCACAGTGCACAGCCTATCCTCGTTTTTATGTGCAACAGTGCTGTGTATATCAAAATGGTGGTGTTTTATTGAAGTCATTCAGACGGTTACTTTCATTTGAATGTTTCTATTTCCTCTACACTGAAAGACATTTCCTGTGATTGATTAGAGTTAGTGTTGAACAGACTGAGCTTAAGGAACCATTTGTAGATGCATCTACTGAAAATGTTTCCTTATAAGTTTACAGCAGGGCTATAAGGAAATCCAAGTGGGGGAAAATCTCCACAGCACACCTTTCCTGTTTGAACTCTGGTCTCTGTAGGTTTCCCACCCAAACCCCTCTTCCTCAGTTTGAGAAGTTTTTTTTTTTCTGCTCGCCTGCATATATCAGCACCTGTAAGGTTTCAATTGAATCGAACAATGCCAGGAAATGACTGCTCTCTGGCTTAGACCACACAAAGAAGGAACTTGTTTGAGATTTCTGATGTTGAAGGACAAATAACACGCGCCTGAATATATGGTAGCGGTTTCAGTTTTGTGGCAATAATTATGAGGTAACGCTTGACTAAAAGCTGCTCACCTACTGTCTAGCCTTCTGTGGAGTGGAAAGATTTAACTCCATTTACAGTTGAGATTATGTAAAAGGCATCACCATGCTAGAAACCTTTTTTAAAAGAATCAAAACATCTTAGTGGTTGTGTTAGTATTGAAGTTGTATTTCTGTACACGACATGCACAGGACTTTGATCATGGTTGGGTGTGTATGTGAGCCACACGCCTGAGATTGTGAAATGCATTCACAGCAAGCATTTCAAACTCACCTTTGCACTATGAACTCTGAAACTTGCTGCGTAATTGGTCTGGCTTCTGACTGCGAGTGGAGTTTAAACCCTGTTTTTAATCCAAATCATACTGCATACCAGATATCCAGGGTGTCTGACTGACCTGCTGCTTTGGTGTCACTGAACATGCTCTTTGTTAAAGCTTTGTATTGCTGTGAGAGAGTGGAATAAGTTTAGTTAACGATTGATAAGAAGGGAAAACAAAATATGCATGCACAACAGGAAACCGTATAACAAAGTAGAGGAGACTACCTGGTGCTGGAAAAGAAACTGGTGCAGCAGTAAATCTGTAGTAGAAATTGATGTCAGTGTTGCTTTTTTCAGAAATGAGATTAAGTTTCAGCGCTGCCGCATTCCTCTTAAGATTAATGCTGACAAACAAATGTTTATCTGAACTCCCCTCTGCATTCTTTCATTGTTAAAAGTCTTGTGCAACTGTCTATCTTGTGGTCAGTGCTTTCTGAGGGTTTAGTTAAAGGGAAAACCTGTCCTCTGCACTATCTGCTTTCTTTGTCAGATAACCAGTATTTTGTGCATTTGTTGTCCTGAAAAGACGTGATCATGACTGATAGACGTGGAATGTGTTCTTTTGACCTGTATTCCAAATGATCTCTTGTTTGGCAGCCAGGTGTAAATGAAACAAAAGTTTTATCGTTTTTAAAATGAGAAGTTACTGGCGTAGCTGTAGCCTGAAGTTCCGGCAACCACAAGTAAAGATGAGGTGGATTCATTCAAACCTAGACAAGGCCTGTCATTGCAAGTGGAAAATGCCAGTGACCAGCTTGCAGTGCTGTGAAATTGGATCCTGGTTGGTGCAGGAGTGTGAGAAGCTATATTGAAAGAGACTTTTCATTTTCCCCCAGCAACAACTGAATTTCCTTCAGGCTGCAGACATACTCGGTGTGTGTTAAAGATGCCAGCTTTCCTCTTTCTTGAAGGACTCACAAGTTCCCTCAAATGGTAAAATATTTTTCTCAGTTTGTCATTTCCTTCTCACTTCTCTTCTTGCCCCACCCTTTGCTTTAGGAAGGGTGGGGCAAGAGACCGGGGAGGGAATCTGTGAGCCTTGTGATGAATTTTGCCTGGTTCAGTTTTGACCTTAGCAGCACCTAGTTTACAGACAATAGAGCATCATTGGAATGAAAGTGTTAACAACACAGAGAAGGATCTGATGCGGTAGGGATAATGGACTGGTATATTTGCTGGAAGGCTTTAACATAAATTGTTAAGCAACCAGGGGCGTCAGAAGTGCAGAACAATAACCACATCATTAGGAAGACGGCCAAGGACAAGCAGATTTGGTTCAGTTTATTCTAGAGGGGTATAATGACTGGATGTAGTTGGTGGGAGTACAGATTTATTGACGTTATTGTTTTATTGTTAATGCTGCCAATGGAGCTATCAGCAGAGCCCTGCTGGTTTATGGGTTCCCCTCATCTCGAGGAGGATTTGATTGTATGTGGTTGAGCTGTGTTTTGAGTTACTGTAAAAACTGAAAGTCATGATGACATCAAAGAGAATCAGTGATGTGGAAATGAATGAGGGTGGAGTCTGATGGATGACCTGGTTTGCTAAACTGGACTAGAGAAGATGTTCTCTAGCCAGTCTCCTCTTTTTCTCCCCTTGTTCCTGAACATTTTTCAGTGTTTTGCTTCTGTGTTGCTTCTTTAACAATCTGGACTGTGGGATCCTTTTTTATAAAATTGCCTAATTTCTCTTCCTCATTTCCTTTTGGGTTCCTCTTTCATGTGACTTATTTGACAGCAATGTGCTAATCCTGTTTTCATTGTAGGTTTTAGAGTGTAATCCTTTAATGCTATATTGGTCATACTCAATAAAATGTAGACATTTTGACTGCCACCTGCCTTCCCCCAAGTTTTTAGTTAAATCAGCTGATCTCACTGTAAACAAGTCTGAGCAGAGTAAAAGGTGTTTCCACAGCTTGGTATAAAAAATGATGAAAAATCAGGGAAACCTTGATTCTTATGCAGTGAAGGATTTACCTGGAAGGTTACAAAGAACTCAGCTGTGAACCTTCAGGAGCATGTGATGAGTGCTAGCACAAACAGCTTTATCTTAATGTCAACATCCATGTCATTATTGTTAACTGTGTAGCTCCACAACAGAAGGCCACGGCCTAAAATTAGCAGATGGGACTTCTTTGTCCCTCCTGTGCTTTTTTTTTTTTTTTTTTTTTTTTTATAAATATAGAACAGCACTTGTCAACCTAAAATAGCTGAAAAATGTCAGGCCTCATTCTTCTCTCTGGAGAACTAGTTTTAAATGTGTCACAGAGTTGTTATTATCTGTGTCAGTCGGACTGCGGCAGATATCAACAGACTGGACCTTTTTTGTCTTCTTGGTTTATTATCTTGTTTGCAGCTGAGATTGTCTCTTGCGAAGGGTCCAGGGTTTAGTTTCACTGTGTGATTAAGTGAGTAACACAGATTTAAACCATCTGCTGTCAGAAACAGATGCGTTCTTTTCATGATCTACCTACAGCTTTTTAAAACTGAAGCAGCACTGGAGTTTTGTGTCCAACCTGCTACATCTCTGTTCTCCTTTTGTGAAGCAGCAAACCTACAGTGATAACTGTGACTAACGGCATCTTTCTCAGGAACCAGTTGACGCCAGTTCTGCAGAGCTAGAAATGGTCAGGTGATTTTTTTTTTTTTT
>JAOWBL010000023.1:14178850-14193667 GCA_028564865.1 Zenarchopterus dispar
TAACGGCATCTTTCTCAGGAACCAGTTGACGCCAGTTCTGCAGAGCTAGAAATGGTCAGGTGATTTTTTTTTTTTTTAAGGAAAATATGAGGAAAAATATCAGACTTGTACACTACATGTGAAAGTGTTCAGACACCATTAATCTGAGCAGCTTTTCTTCTAGTTGCTGAGGAGGCCAAACAGGTATGGGTTTTCAGAACCTTTTTGAGTGGTACTGATAAACTTCAGAACTAGTGCCATTACTGTCAGAATTTGAATTTAAATAATCTAAATTCAATACAGCTATTCACTGACGATGATGATGGAGCTGCTATCATCAATTAAGTTTGACATGAATGGGTTTTACAGTCTCATTTCCTGAATTGTGGGCCAACTCTATTAAATATGATCTAAATGCAGCTCTTTCTGCAGCTCTATCTACCATTCTGTTGAGGTCTACCAGTGTAAACATTATAGTGACGCTTATTACAAAAACAAGCCTGCAGTTATTAATTCCTTGAACATTTTCATTTTTAAATTTTCCTCATTTAGGTTTTGAAACTTGACAGAGTTGGTCATGCCCCAACTTTATCCTTTCATCTGTTTTTATTCATTGCAAAGAGATTTAAACATCAAAGTCAGAGCTGTCATCAAGTTTATTCTGAAAGATGTTTCACTGTCTGACTTCAGGGGAGTCACGTTTAATACGATGGGCTCTGTTGTAAATATTCAGAATTGGTAATAAAGTGCATATATTCTAGGATGTCAGCCCATTTTGAGACGTAGTGTTAAAGTTGTTTTGAGAACAACAGAGAAATGGGCAGTTTAGTTGCTTGTGATGAATATTATTTATATGTAGCTAACTCAAATGCCCTTCATATCTCAACAATTTCATAAACCAGCAGTTTCTGGAGAGTCCCTGGTCAACTTTGGTTAACAAATAATTCACATCTGGGTGTTTCTGATCAATAAAATATATGAAAGCCCTGAATGAAGCAAAGCAGCTTTGTGGAAAAGACAAATGAAATTTTCAATAACTTTCTCATTTGTCAGTAAACTTAGCATACCTCCATCTCCCAACCCCCATGCCAAAAAAACAAACAAACAAAAACATCTTTATATCTAGACTTGTCTTGATACTGACAATTCTTATCAGTATCATCAGTAAAGCTACAATGACGGTGCCCATCCCTACCACTGAGTGGCATACAGATGGATGGGAGTAAGTCCAGGGCAAAGATCTAAGTAAGCTCAAGGAAATGCTTCTGAAAATGCCGTAATGGAAGGAGGCACAGAGGATGGAGAACAGAAATTTGTGGAATGCCTTTGCTCCCTGTCTCTCTCTGATAAAGGCTGAGTATGGGAGGAATGCGACCCTGAAAACGCAGGATAAATAGATAGGAAAGGGTGGTGTTGGGACTCGGGGAGAGAGGGATGGGAGGCAGAGGAGGAAGCTCAAAGCCAGCAGAGAAGCACAAAAGGCCTAATTTGCCCCACGTTCTTTTAAAGGATGGAGGTCAGGAGACCAAGGAGGGGTTGGTAGTTTGTGCGAGCAGTGATGGCTTTCAGCTGTAGTGCAGCCTGACAGCAAGTTGATAGAGTATGGAGAGAGAGGGGTCATGAGAAGAATGGCTTTCCTTCTGTTTTCTTTCTCACTGATCAGGGTTAATGTGCTGGAAGAGAAAACCCTGATAGATGCTGCATTCCTCTTTTTTAGTCTCGACTTTTTCTCGAGTCCATTGCTGAGTTTATGCTTGGACTCGGTACAGTTTGGATTTTATCAAGTGCCTCGCCCTAGTTGATGGGTTTCTCCACAGATTTTGAGCAGTGTTTTAACAAAGATAGTAACGGCATATACACCTTCAGTATTTGTCAAGGTGTTTTAAGGTGTGAGAGAGACATGAGCTATGGCATTGCTTCGTATTTGTCATATTGCTTTAATTGTGTAACCCATCATCAAACTTGGGAAATGTACAGCTGCTCAAGTCCATTATTTTTCCTGTCCTGTTTTTATGTAAAATAGACAAATTTGGCCAAAAAAAAAAAGAAAATCACCCCCACCTGGTCAATATTTCAAAGTGAAATTGCAAGTGATGCAGCACTTTCACTTATGTATATTTTAAACATGAAGCTAAACATAAGCTAAACCCGACCTTGGCTTTGATTTTCTCTGTGTTTACATACGCAGAATTGATCATGTTCAAACTGAGCAGAGGGCAGCTCTGTTTCCCATCATGTTTGTGGGAACATTGAGAGAGACTGGTGACCTTAATGCTGTTGGGACAGTTGTCATGCCCCTCCTGTGCTGGAATAATCATTGAGATGGTAAAGCCTGGGGCGCTCATGTCACTGAAAGTACACCATGATAAAATCAGTGTCCCTGAATTCCCCGTGGTAGGGTGGCTTTGCTTAATTTTTTTCCCCTGGAACTGGTCATACTGGTTTGTTCACTTTCTCTTAAAGGTAAATCCCTGTTGTTCATCAGTTTTCCGAGATGTTATAAAACAGACTAACTACAACATGATGTAATTTCAATTTATTTTGGATCCCTTCAAACTTCATGCCCGTTCTTCCACCTAGAAAACACGACAGTGAAAAATAAATTTGATTGTCAGGTGTTCAGGCAATATTGTTACAAAAAATTTTATTTTTGGTCTTAACAGCTGTAAATGCCTGGTCACATAATTACTACCAACTTTTATTGGACATTTTCTCCTGGATTTTCATGATGCTGCTATTCACTCTTTTGCTTATTATAGAACATTTTTGGGAATGGGATTTTGTGTAGCCTAGTTGGATTTATTCATTTTGACACTGAAAAGTAGGGTGGGAGATTGTGTTGCACATGCTGCAGTCAACCGCAGAGATTCCTGTCTTTTCTGACAAGTCATGACAGCTCACAGCTGGAACCACAGGACATAATGTATAAACTGATGCCTCAAAAGGAGCTGCTTGTTGCCAGCCAGTACCCCAACACACACACTCCCCAGAAAAATACTTTTTTTTTTTTTTTTTTTTAAATTCATCTTTTATATTACAATCCACTATCCATACAATAAGCAGCTTATCGCATGTAGATGTCCTCTTCTTTTCTCTCCTTATTGTAGCAACAGAAGGGGGGAAAAAAAGTGCTCACTTTATGTACTGAACATCAGGTCTTTGTTTACCAGAAAATTGTATCCCCAAACAACTTTTAGTAATTTCCTTATTCTTTGGCCTTCCTCTAACCAAACAGAAGTATTCCAAGCCTGAGCATGCATGTCAAGGTTTAATTAAAGGAAAAACTGTGGCTATGCATCTGGATCAACATCAAAAGTTAATCTATTAGGTCATGCTTGTAAATCTGCCAGTAACTTTTTGAGTGGTCCTCATAAGAAATAGAAAAGCTACATAACTTTGTTGGTAGAGGTTCAAGAGGTCAGGGGAACAAAAAGAATGGAGGAAGGGATTCTAGTTTCCTGGTTTTTAGTAACCTACTGTCAGCTCCCCTCCGCCTCTAAAGACCAGCTACAAGGAATCACAACAAGTACAACTCCCTCCCAGGCTTCCCACTAGCAAACATATGGAATACATCGGAGCCCTCTGTAAACTGGAGGCCCTTCAGCAGATAAACTTTCATCTCTGTGATCCCGGACGTATGTTTCTCCTCTGACACCCAGACAGTCTTGGCAGCTGGAGATTTGATGAAGTATTCACAGCAGTTTGCCAAGAGATGAGACACCACTTTGTTTAACACTGTTGTTTTATGTCAACCTAACCTAACGTGAGCATATTCTTATTTTGATGACTTTTGCAATCCACAGAGTTTTCACAAGTCTTTTTTTTTTTTTCTTAAATTAATGATATGTAGCAAGACCAAATGCAGTTTTATATTGAGTTTACAGATAAATTGATAAACGTGATCTTGTCTTTGTGGTATTTATCTTCATTCATTAATCACAAACGCTGATTCTCTCTCTCTTTCTCTCTCTGAAACAGCTATCATGTCAGACGCAGACAAGTTTCTGTATGTGGACCGCAATCTGGTCAACAACCCGCTGGCACAGGCCGACTGGGCCTCCAAGAAGTTGGTATGGGTTCCCTCCGAGCGCCTGGGCTTCGAGGCCGGCTCCGTGAAGGAGGAGCGTGGCGACGAGTGTGTGGTGGAGCTGGCGGACTCCGGTAAGAAGATCAGGGTGAACAAGGATGACATCCAGAAGATGAATCCACCCAAGTTCAGCAAGGTTGAGGACATGGCCGAGCTCACCTGTCTGAACGAAGCGTCTGTGCTGCACAACTTGAAGGAACGATATTACTCTGGTCTTATATATGTAAGTATGGATGACGATCTCCATCTTTGTCCAACTGTTGTGAAAGAGAGACCATCTAGATTGGCACTGGAAAGAAAATGTGCAATCTTTTAACACTCTCATAAATGTTCCTACTTTGACTATTTGCTTTTTGTCTTTTTTTTTTTTTCTGTCACTGTTTGGAATTATCATGTAAACAGGAAGCTGCAGGGAACAATGCAGTCCAGCGTATGAAAGATGTTAAGAAAAAAATGAGTTAGGAGGAGGGGCAACAGAGTTCAGTATTTGCAGAAATGGACATGGAATGTAAATCATGTTGTAACCCTTCATTGCTGCTGCTGTAATTAATGTTATTTACCCCCCCTTTTCTGGCCTGGGAATGATTTGATCTCTTTGACTCCGAATTGTGACCCGGTCATATCAACAAAGGCTGTTGTCTCCTCCCTTTTTCCCGCTCTCCCTCCAGAGATCCAGGCTATGGATGGTTTAACTGGCCCCTGACTTGACCCTCTCTCAGGGGAGATGGAGTGTACTATAGAAAGGGAGGTTTTTAGAGGGCACCACATGTGAAGGGGAAAAAAAAAAAGTACTTTTTATTTTTAAGTTGAATTGAGTCAAGATGCATACTACAAAATGTTGTGTATTTTACAGAAAGATTGTTGTCTGTAAATCGGAAATATAATTTGATCTACCTGTCATTTAGCTGTACTTTTATTGGATTCACTTATCAGTTTAAACTTGACGCAGGGCGGGGATGAAATTGCATAAGGGTTACAAATCAGAGTTCAGAAATTTTGAACTTTGGGGTCAAGAAATTGTCTTTTTTTTTTTTTTTTTTAATAGACTAGTACAGATTAGATGCAGATAAGAGCTGCTTTATTTTGCTGCAAGGCATTTTTCATGGCGGGGTGTACTTGTTTTAGTACTTCAAGCACTGCACATTCCTTTAGTGGAGTTTACATTCTAAGTCTGTAGATTGTGGCTTTTATCCACACCCTCCCACAGATACTTTCACATCCATTTAAACCTTCATGTAAAATGGAAACATTTTTTTAATTGCCTCCTCTACATCTCCTGCAGACATACTCGGGTCTCTTCTGTGTCGTCATAAATCCCTACAAGAACCTGCCCATCTACTCAGAGGAGATTGTTGATATGTACAAGGGCAAGAAGAGACATGAAATGCCGCCTCACATCTACGCCATCACTGATACATCTTACAGAAGCATGATGCAAGGTACGTCCCCATCCCTGCTGCCCGATATGTCAGAAATTCAGAAAAGGAAAAAGCATATAATCTAAGAGAATTATGAAATCTTCTTTTTTTTGCATTCATTTGCCAGAACAATTTGGATAAATATGGGTTCCTTTTAAGTTTTCTTATCACATAACTGCATTCTAGGGTGTAGCATACACAAAATGGGTTTTTATGCATCTGAGCTCTGAACAAGCAGGAAATTTGTTTCATTACCCCCTTAGAAAAATAAAAATTATCCAAGCCAGCTTTATTTATAAAGCACTTTAAAAAAACAGCAACCACTGACCAAAGTGTTGAATATAAAAATAATAAAAATAAAAAGTAGAGAATTAAAGGAGATTTCAAAACTGCCAAAGAAGAATCCTTTCAGGGATGTAACAGCATTGATGCACAAGAGATGTAAACTTTTAGGTTTCAAACGCAACTGACTGTGGACCAGTTCCAGACAACAACTAGAGATTATGTTAAAGCTAAAATATGTTGTATTATACATTACTTTTCCTAAAGGGTCTTAAAATTTAGTATTGAATCTCACTCTATTTCCTTATGTTCTGGACACCAAGAGTAGTTTAGACTGACTGCGCAGCAAATATCTTCTCCGTTTCTGGTTAATGCGCGTTTCCTGTGTTTACCACGTTTTCTATTTTAACTTTGCAACACTGTATAATTAAGCAGCGTTTTGTGACTTTGAATTGACAATAAGAGTCCATGAGTGGAATTTCCTGCACAGCATTGGTGATGTTTCTTTGCTCCACCTCAAATGTTCATGTGAGATTAGCATTACAGCCTCCTTCCAGAGTGCTATTATCTGTTGTGCACGTCACTTCAGCTGCTCCAGCTATATGTTTAGACTACAATTGAAGAGGCAGTGGAGTAATTAGCCTGGTAAGTTAGAACCCCAGCAGAACTGCCTTCCAGTCACAGGAAGCCGGATATTGATTTCCTGTCTGTGGCCAGTGTGTTTCCTGTTTTATATGCAAAAACCATATGCAGTGTTGTAGGGACGTGCTTAGACTGATTGTATAGCAAAACTGATCCTTAGAGGTCACATAATCCATATTTTTACATCTTTTATTCCAGATCGGGAAGACCAGTCTATTCTCTGCACGTGAGTTACAGACACTGCTCATAAAATAACTTTTTAAAGCATTCTTCTGTGTTTTAGGCCAGTCTTCTCACAGAATGTCTTTGTTTTTCCACACTTTTTTTTTTTTTTTCTTGTTCTTGGTCTCATAGAGGCGAGTCTGGTGCTGGCAAGACGGAGAACACCAAGAAGGTTATCCAGTACCTTGCTCATGTGGCCTCCTCTCACAAGACCAAGAAAGATCAGGTTGGTCCTTCTCATCAGTACCAGCCTTTAAAGTTTTTATCTTTTGACTTGGCCTTAATCCTACTTCCTTTCTTCATTTTTATTTGCACTTAATGCTTTACGAGGGAATTGAAATGTTATTTTATTCTATTGGAGTAAAAGTGCTTTTGTTTGTATTTGCATAAAGAGATAAATTGTTAGTCCATCGTAACTGCTCGTCTGGAGTAGACAGAAATCCTCTGCAGTACACTTTCTCAGAAATAATCACTATCAAAGGAAAGTTGAAAGCTACAGAGAACCAGTAGTGCAGATTTACAGGACTTCAGGGACACATTTTCATACACGGGAGACCAGACTTCATCTCTTATGTGTTTGGTTTTGTTGTTTTTTTACTGTCTCTCAGAATGAGTCGGTTCAAGCAGTCGTACATTATGTCAGATTTAATATGGAAAATCTGCACTACTGTTATCTGGCCTGTCAACTCTTTGATAGATGCTGCTCAGAGGACAATCATAAAAGGCACATTTATCATCCCTTTTTGAGGTTGTTGTTTTTCTTTTCCCATCAACAGAGCAGCTCGGTCCTGTCACATGTGAGTTGATTTCTCCCACCTCATTCACTTCTCATCCTTGACCTGCTTCTGTTATCACCTTCTTCCTCCAGTCCCACTTCTCCTCCGTACTCTTTCCCCTTGCTGAAGCGTGCACTGTTGCGGGAGTCACTCTGTATTAAGGGCAGAGGTGACATGTCTTGTCGCCAATGGGAAGTTGGGAGGAAGTTTGTATGCAACTGAGTGGAAGCCATGTGTGTTCCTGCGAAAAATTCAGCCAGACAATAGTAGGAGAAGAGGGAGGGGTCTGTACGGGGAAGGATCAGGGGATGCACTAAACCCAGCAATCTTAACCCCCTCTGTTGATTTTAGATTCATTTGTTTGTCTGGCTTAATTTTTCCTAATGTTTGTTGCTACTTTATGCTTGCATATGAATCTAAAACTGCTTTTTTTTTCTTTTCTTTTTTTAAATTTGGAGAAAGACTAAGAGTTGGTCCATTACGGTAAACCACCAGATACTCATCAGATTTTGCATAGATTTGTGAAGATATGTTTTTAAGTAAATTCAGTGGTACTTATTATTCACCAAAGAATGACTTGTATAATTATAATTTAATGTCTCATCACACAAGTGATTTTCACTTATGAAAGAGACCTGAGTCAAGCTGTTGAGGCCTGTTATGTTCTAAAAATAGTTGTCTTTATGATGTAAAAGTTGCTATTTAGATGCAGAGATTTGTTGTGAGCCATAACAAATTAATTGGAGGCAAGTTTGGATGAAGGATGGCTTGTTTCACTCCAGGTAACAGGTGATGGGTTATTGACACCAGTCTCTGGGTTTTGGGCACTAACATAACAGTTTGTGTTGGGTTACATGCTTGGTTGCAACGTGTGCATTGTTGGTGTATGTTTACGTTATCCCTCTTTATCGCCGTTTATTTAAATGTTCTCTATGTTGTGCTTCCTTGACAAATGTGTGTCATGGGTAAATATTCAAATACTACAAAGCCTGTATATTTAAGGAGAAGCAGGTTTTTTGTTTTTTTTTTGTTTTTTTTAAACAGTGACGTAAACCACTAGTCGCTAATCTAATTTAAGAGCGGATCATAATGAGATTCTCAGGATTATCCAGTTCAGTTACAAAGTCTTTTTCAGTCGGAATCCTTAGTAGGGATATATTTAGCTACATTAGTGGTAATAAAGTGCAAACAAAAGTATTCAATAAAATGCTCTGGTGTTGTGCTCATTTCCATTAGGGTGAGCTTGAGAAGCAGCTGTTGCAGGCTAACCCCATCCTGGAGGCCTTCGGAAATGCCAAGACGGTCAAAAACGACAACTCCTCTAGATTTGTATGAATTTCTGATTTACCAGTTTAGCAAGTCAATTTTTTTCTTTTTTTTTTTTTAAAGCTGTCTTCTCACTTGCTGGTCTAAACTGCATTATTTTCTTTTTAATTCCTTCAGGGAAAATTCATCAGAATCAACTTTGATGTCAACGGTTACATTGTTGGTGCCAATATTGAAACCTGTATCCTTGACACCGTTTGGTTAATGCATCTTTTTCTCTTTATCAGCATGTGCTGTTCACTTTGTCGTGGCAGAATATTTCCTTGACAGACTTCCAGACTTGTTGGAGAAATCCCGGGCAATTCGCCAAGCCAAGGAGGAGAGGACCTTCCACGTTTTCTATTACTTGCTCACAGGAGCTGGAGACAAGCTGCGAAGTAAGCAGAGTATTATACATGTAAAAGATTTTGTCTTTTATAAGAAAGTTTTGGAACAAACTTCTAACGTCCTTTGCCATTTGACTCAGATGACCTCCTCCTTGAAAACTACAATAACTACAGATTCCTTTCCAATGGGAATGTCACAATTCCTGGGCAACAGGACAAGGATTTGTTTACGGAGACTATGGAGGCCATGAGGATTATGGGTATTCCAGAGGATGAGCAAATTGGTATGAAAACTTCTTTTGTCTATTTTTAACAAGGTTTGTTTCTGTGTGTTTTTCCAACATATCATAAAGCTGTCACGTCTAAGCTCACGTTCTGTTCCTGCAGGCATGTTGAAAGTAGTGGCCTCAGTTCTGCAGCTGGGAAACATGAACTTCAAGAAGGAACGCCACACCGATCAGGCCTCTATGCCCGACAACACAGGTAAGCCTGATCCTTTACCCTCTGCCCATGCAAACTCTGTCCTTGTGGGCTCTAACTTTTTTTTTTTTTTTTGGAACAGCTGCCCAGAAAGTGTGCCACCTCATGGGCATGAATGTCACGGACTTCACCAGAGCCATCCTGTCACCCAGGATCAAAGTAGGCAGAGATTACGTCCAGAAGGCTCAGACCCAGGAGCAGGCAGAGTTTGCAGTGGAGGCCTTGGCCAAGGCCACATACGAGAGGATGTTCCGCTGGCTCGTCATGAGGATCAACAAAGCTCTGGACAAAACCAAGAGACAGGGAGCCTCCTTCATTGGTATCCTGGATATTGCTGGTTTTGAGATCTTTGAGGTAAGTGCAAGAAAAACCTGAATTGCTGAAAACCTTTTTTGGAGTGCTTTCATTTGTGATGTTGATCAGAAGTTTACTTGTCATTTTAGCTGAACTCATTTGAGCAGCTTTGCATCAACTACACCAATGAGAAGTTGCAGCAGCTCTTCAACCACACCATGTTCATCCTGGAGCAAGAGGAGTACCAGAGGGAGGGCATCGAGTGGAGCTTCATCGACTTCGGCCTGGACCTGCAGCCCTGCATCGACCTCATTGAGAAACCTGTGAGTTACATTTCCTGCACATCCTGGACATTTCTGGGTTGCTGGTTTAGCACTTAGACTTTTTTGTTTCCTCATAATATGTTTAGCACAGTTTCATGCAGAAACCTCTGTACTCTCCTTGTGTCCAGGCCAGTCCCCCTGGTATCCTTGCTTTGCTGGATGAGGAATGCTGGTTTCCCAAAGCTACAGACAAGAGCTTTGTGGAGAAGGTGCTCCAGGAGCAAGGCACGCACCCCAAGTTCTTCAAGCCCAAGAAACTGAAGGATGAAGCAGATTTCTGTATTATTCATTATGCTGGCAAGGTAGATATCTAAATGTCATTGTGCATTCTGATTTGGGCTTTTTTTTTTTTTGGCAGTTCTTTAAATTTGCCCTGTTGCTCAACTACATAACATTTCCCCCAGTATCTGCATCTTAAAAGTGTATATTGACAACTCCATCTAAACCAACTTATCAGGTGGACTACAAAGCTGATGAGTGGCTGATGAAGAACATGGACCCTCTGAACGATAATGTTGCTACACTGCTCAACCAGTCCACCGACAAGTTTGTGTCTGAACTCTGGAAAGATGGTGAGTCAAGCACTCATGCTCAGTTGCTTTAACCCAAAAATCTCTGCTTCATTAGAGGCAGCGTTGGTTGTGGGGATAGATGTTATACTGGCTTCTTGTTCATACGTCTTTCTCTTTTTTGCTGTCTTGTGTCTGAACCTTTGTTTTTTTTACCTTTTCTTTCAAATCCCGTTGGTCGGTTGTCCATTTTCCCCTCTACAATTCCCCCCTTTGTCTTTTTTTTTTCTTTTAATGGCTCTCAGAGGTACACAATTGTCAGAGAGCTTATTTTTATCAGCGCTTTCCTATTCTGCACTCAGATTCAGGTGAAAAGGTTTCTTTTTCACTCATTTATTTTTCCTTTTTTTTCTCCCTTGTTTGTTACATGTCTTATTTCCTCCTGGAAAACTGATGTCCATTGTATTTTTTTAACCCTTTTTTTCCTGACGTAATATTTCCAAAAGTTTCATTAGATTTATGTGAGTCATTTTCTGTCTGTCTTCAACCAACTCTGTTTGTAGTAGCAATCTTCTGGCCATCTTAACCACTTGTTGCTCTTTCATGAAAATCTCCTTTTCTCCCTCTGTATGATAGTGTTGTTTGGGGACCCCTGGTGTTGGTCATGGGTACTGCAAGAATGCAGCAATGGGTATATACTGCATGGGTTTGGTTTGTTTTTGTCACTGCAAATATACATGCCCGCTGCAACCACCAGAGTTTGTCACCTTCCTGGCACACGTACATACTTAAGTCAGCCATTGCACATAGTTTCACTCAGAGCAATCCAATGACAGAGTTAACAGATGACAGGTCCCTTTCCTTCACTTGCATCGAGTACATTTTTTTTTTTTTTAATGTGTGTGTTATGGTGTGTTGTCCTTCCACACTTCACTGGCTTCCTGTGACTGCCCTCTGTTATCCTCTTCCTGTATGGTTTCCCTTCACATTCACTTGGTAACTGTGTGTGGTGTTTCACTGGTCCTGGTTCTGTGAACCACCTCCGATCTACTGGCCTGGTGATGTCTTTTTACCAGGAGGAGGTGCAGAGATGATGGTCATTTTCATTATTCCTTGTGATGTGCATTTTGTTTGAGTTTGCCCAGTTAAACATTCAAATTATCACATTAAAACCCTGTGAAATATTTGTATGTAATCCATTTCTTTTCATTTCTTCTTCTTTATATCTCTGCTGCTCCCTCCTTCAGTGGACCGCATTGTTGGTCTAGATAAGGTTTCTGGCATGTCCGAGATGCCCGGTGCCTTTAAGACCCGTAAAGGCATGTTCCGCACAGTCGGCCAGCTTTACAAGGAGCAGCTGTCCAAGCTCATGGCCACGCTGAGAAACACAAACCCCAACTTTGTGCGTTGCATCATCCCCAACCACGAGAAGAAGGTACCAGAGAAATACTGGCTACTCTTTTGATCCATATTATAGTATAATTAAGAGGGCCTCTAATTATTGAAGGAGTGAGGGCAAAAAAAAAAGTTGGAGATTTGAGAAACATGGTGAGATGTGTTCCAGATTAAAATTATAATACTTGTTGCTTTTATTTCAAACAAAGGGATTCTTGATATTGTAAAACTAAAATTGTGTTCAAGTTTTTGGTAGGAATTTGTATTGCCTTGTAATCCTCTTATCAAAAGTATGGTAAATTTAAACTCCATGTTCTCAGGCTGGTAAACTGGACCCCCATCTGGTCCTGGACCAGCTGAGGTGTAACGGTGTGCTGGAGGGAATCCGTATCTGCAGACAGGGATTTCCCAACCGCATAGTCTTCCAGGAGTTCAGACAGAGGTAAAGCATAATGAGACGGTCCTCTTTGTCTAGTTTAAAAGGAACTTATCCCAATACATCCATCTCAAAAAAGGAGATGATCAATTTTATTTATTTATTTATTTTTCCCTCTAGATATGAAATCCTCACTCCCAATGCCATCCCCAAGGGCTTCATGGATGGAAAGCAGGCTTGTGTCCTCATGGTAAGGGTGCTATCAGATTGAAATCAGACTCAGCGATCTGTTCTGCTTCTGCAGTAAGACTGATGTTCATCCCCATCCCCTTCAGATCAAAAGCTTGGAGCTGGATCCCAACTTGTACCGAATTGGCCAGAGTAAAGTTTTCTTCAGAGCAGGAGTTCTCGCTCATCTGGAGGAAGAGAGGGACATGAAGATCACAGACATCATCATCAGTTTCCAGGCCTGGTGTCGAGGCTACGTGGCCCGCAAGTAAGTTTACATGACCACCATCTGCTATGACTCTGTTATCAGTCTCTTTTTTTTTTTTTCTTTTTTTTTTTGTCGGAGTAATTCTTGTTGTTACTGTCAGCCTTTGATTTTTGTTCAGTGAATCTGCTGAAATCTTTGTTGTACAGCAGTTGAAGGGATCTCCAAGTTTTTTACATGGATGATTTATGGTCACATGAAGTGTGACGTGTGTGTGTTTGTTGTTGATCTTCAGGGCTTTTGCCAAGAGACAGCAGCAGCTAACTGCAATGAAGGTGATCCAGAGGAACTGCGCTGCGTATCTTAAACTGAGGAACTGGCAGTGGTGGAGGCTCTTCACTAAGGTGAATCTCAGGTTCCTCTAACATCAATGAAGCTTCACTGCTCATTATACTTCTGCTTCACTCGTCTTTTTTTTTTTTTGTCTTTTATAACTCTTAATATTTTTACAATTTCTTCCTCAGGTGAAACCTCTGCTGCAAGTCAGCCGGCAGGAGGAGGAGATGCAGGCCAAGGATGAAGAGCTAAATAAAGTGAAGGAGAAACATTTGTATGCTGAGCAGCAGATCCGTGACATGGAGGAAAAACAGCAGCAGGTAAAGTTAATGAGGAAAAGGAGGATTCTTTGTGTGGATGTCATGAATGGTTCTTCACTTCTTTTATTTATTTATTTATTTTTTTGTGCTTTTAGCTGAATGCTGAGAAGATGGCCCTGCAGGAGCAACTCCAGGCAGAAACTGAGCTCTGTGCTGAAGCTGAGGAGATGAGAGCTCGTCTGGCTGCCAAGAAGCAGGAGCTGGAGGAGATCTTGCACGACTTGGAGGCCCGTGTGGAGGAGGAGGAAGAGCGCGCTTCTCACTTGTCAACAGAGAAGAAAAAGATGCAGCAAAATATTGCTGTAAGTAGAAAAAAAAACACAGTCAACATAAGTGAGTTCATGTAAATGTTTGACTTCAGTCCAGCACTTGATTTTGATTTGCTTTATCAAACATTGTGTTATTTATCTCCACACAGGACTTGGAGCAGCAGCTGGATGAAGAAGAGGCGGCAAGGCAGAAGCTCCAACTGGAGAAGGTCACTTTGGAGGCAAAGATGAAGAAGATAGAAGATGATGTCATGGTTTTAGATGACCAGAACAACAAACTAAACAAGGTTAGACTTGAAGAAACCTCATACAACCTGAGAACAGAGTAACAAAAACAAGTGATGAGTATTGTGCTTCTTTGAGCCTTTGTGTGAAAACTTTTTCTCATAACTGCATTCATTGTTGAACGTTTTCATGAATGCAGGAGAAAAAGTTGTTGGAGGAAAGAATCTCTGAGTTCACCACCAACTTGGCAGAAGAAGAGGAGAAATCCAAGAGTTTGCAGAAACTCAAGACGAAACATGAGGCCATGATCACAGACCTGGAGGGTAGGAAGAAAATAGAAACAATAACTTTGGTTACTACTAATAGAGCTATCAATGTTTACAATATTCAGGAATTGTTTTTTAAATTAGTCTCACTAATATGTTTTTTCTCTATTAGACCGCCTGCGCAGGGAGGAGAAACAACGACAAGAGCTAGAGAAGAACAGACGCAAGCTGGAGGGGGACTTCACTGAAATCCATGACCAAATTGCCGAGCTGCAGGCTCAGATCGCTGAGCTCCGCGCCCAGCTCGCAAAGAAGGAAGAGGAGCTCCAGGCAGCTCTGGCCAGGTCTGTCGAAACCTAACATCTTCTTTTTGTGAGACTGAAAAATGTAGATAATTTTGAGGAAGATTTCACTTACACACACACTTCCTTTTATATATATATATATATATATATATATATATATATATATATATATATATATATATATAAATAATGTATATATATATGTATGTGTGTGTGTGTATATATATA
>JAOWBL010000023.1:14209562-14240545 GCA_028564865.1 Zenarchopterus dispar
CACACACACACACACACACACACACACACACACACACACACACACACACACACACACACACACACATATGTATGTATACACATATGTATGTACATATATATGTATATATATATGCACAAACAAAGGGGAAGTATAAAATGATTTTTACATTACATTACAAATGTATACTCATCCATAACTAATGAAATATTGCCAAAATATTGATGAATTCAGCATCCAAGGCTAGTTCATGACTTCACTGTGTAATTTCCACTCTAAGACCACAGAAAAGTTGTAAACAGCTGTGAATCCATCGTCTGGTGTTTTATGGACATACCCCGCACTCGGTGTGAGCGTGTTGCTTGTGAAACTGGGAGTGTACGCAGCCGTGTTGCTCCCCGTGGGGATGGCGTTCCTCAGCAGACGGACCCAGGTGGCGATGTCCACGTTCATCTGACGAGCACGCAGGAAGGCTTTACCTGAAACACACACGGTGGGCGAAAATAACGTCACAGCTGACCTGCTTCGTGACCTGAATTTTGCATTTCCGGGGATGATTATAATCGTTCTTCAAGAGTAGCAGAAGATATCGACACTTCCACTCTCGACTCCTCTTAGTGATCAAACCTTTAGATGTAGCGGGAATTTAGAAAGCAGACTGTGTGTCTGCTTTTATGGCAAATCTAATGTAAGTCCTGCTTGGATGAGGCTTTTTTAGAGTGTTCTGGGCCACACTGACGGACGCGTGAACACATGAGTTTCACTGACTTACTTCCTCAAGTGTTACTCTTTTTTTCAACAAATAGAGGGTGATATAGAGCAACCACCTTTAAAAGCCTTTTATACCATTTAAGACCTTATTTCATAGTTTTGAAATTCAACTCATCTGAGGACTTATATTTTGATCTTCTTTTTCTTGCTGCTGTCATTGACCATCACAACTTGGCGCTCAATGAAACTTTCCAGGTTAAAAACCAAAGTCGTGAAGAAATGAATCAATAAGATAGTGCATACGTAAGTTTGGTGTGTGTGTGTGTGTGTGTGTGCGCAGCTGAACATACCGTGCTGTTTAGAAAAGACTTTCTTCTGCCGCTGCAGTCGTCGGCCTCGCTCTATCACCGGGTTGAAGAAGGTCACCTGACACGTAAACACCGGATGTTATTAAAACATCAAACTCCAATCCTGACACGTATGTTTCCTGGGTTTTGTTGTATTTTTGTGACTGCATGTAAATAAGTCTAATTTTAACCACATCTGTACTTCACACCTTCGATGGACGCAGCTCACGATGAACTGTGTGTGTGTGTGTGTGTGTGTGTGTGTGTTTGTACCTCAGCCAGCAGCAGTCCCTGCGGCTCCAGTTCCAGCTGGACCTGGTGCCGTTGGTTGTCCAGGAACTCCTCCAGCTTCAGGTACTTGAGAGCGCAGAGCGAGCGGTAGTCCCTCCAGTGCACAGCTATCTCCATCTCCCTGGACTAAACACAACACACGGCAAAGATGTAATTTAAAGGTTCATTTGATCACTTTGATCAGTTTTAAAGCAGCACGTCTGCAGCTCCATCTCCAGATTACTCTCGGAAAAAACCAGATCAAAGCTCGTTCATGTTTATCAGGGAAAGTCATTTGAAATTTCATGACTCTTAAACTGTTTCATCTGTCCTTACATGTACTCATTTACACCAGCTTTGGTGTATTCTGCATGATGACAGGCTGATTTGCATTTTCTCTCTGAATCCCGGGGTCTGCTCCAGCAGTGGGAGGTTACTCAACCGACTGAAACGACCTGAAACTTTTAAAGTGGCAGCCATGAAAAGATCTGACTGAAGCTGCGGAGGAACGAAGCTCCAAGGCTTCTTTCACAAGGTCCTCTTGCCCAGAAGACATTAGAGCGCTCTCCACGAAACAAGAAAGATCCTTCTGTCCAACAAATCCCTTCACCTATGGCATTTAAACCGAAACAGAAAACCTGAATTTATTTTATTTGAAGTGTTTGTTAAATAAACACATTGAATCAAGAGGTTAATTATTATTTCCATTTATGTGATGACGCAACAATAAAATAGTATAAGATCCATGTGACTAAGCATTTTGTGTATAAATCATGAATGCTGTGCACACACAGAAACCGCCCATGTACCTTTTCTAACATAAACTGTATTTTTATTAAGGTGAAATGAGAACGTGAACGCCTCCCGTTTTCTTTACACCGGTGGTTCTCAACTGGTCCGGCCTCAGAGCCCACGATCACCTCTGAAGGACAAGCTGTGACCCAAATCCAAGAAAATCTTCAAATTCTCAAATTTATTTAATGATAAGACAGTTTATAGCTCAGATTATACAGAATTAAAAGTGCTTTCATGCACAAACGGGAAATTAAAATAGTGCAACAACTGAGAAGTAGTTCCAAAAAGACTGAAAAATATAAAGCTTCAGTTGAAGACTAAAGTTGTAACGCACCAAAGGAACATAAAATAAGTACTGTGCTAGTAAAACTATTTTCACGTAGTCAAGCTTTAAACACGAGGCTGACATAACAAAGAAAACATTTCAGCAACAGCAATTATCAACGGATTTAAAAGACAAATGTAATGATGAAAGGTAACCAACAGAGAAGTTGTTGATTCACTTCTAAAATAAAAACTAAAAATACGCAGCTTTACCTGAGTTTTACTTTTACCTGATGCAAAGATCCAAAGAACCACTGAAAACAGGCCCACGACCCGAAAGTGGGTCCTGACCCACCAGTTGAGAACCGCTGCTTTCCACTATCTATATATCAGTTTTTAAAAAAAATTGATTTAAGGAAATGTGGTAGAGTGGAAATTAAATAATAGGCAGCCAAAATAAACATAAAATAAAAAAAAATCCTAGCTTGATATTTTGTTTTTCAGATCCCATTTCTGACATTGAATCGTAAAGTAGCAGTTTTATAATCTGATTTCTGCTTTTAAAGTTGGTTTCAGAAAGCGTCCTGCAGAGCCTCGTCCATCTGTGATCACTTGTGTGCAGGGCTGACAGTTAAAGCTGCTTTTTGGCCCTATTGATTACATTCAAATCATTGTGTTATTTATCTATTGATTTTCTTCTGCAGAGACTTTTTCCCAGAACTTAAACAGCTGATCACTTCTGTTACTTTTTAAAATTCAACAGTTTACTTTCTGTTTGCGACACCAGAACAGAAAACACAAAATACAACTGATTCTCCTTTCCTCGTCTTCACCGACAAATGACTCAGTTTTGCAGTAAAACTGTGCTTCCTGCATGATGCTGCTTTCCTTCCCGTGTCTCATGTGTACATAAAAACACTGTTTCTATATACACATGGTCAGATAGGGGAGCGTTCACAGTCATTACTGCTTAAAAGTGCCAGAGGAAATCAGGTTTGTATGTTTGTATGGATGTTGCCACAATAAATCAGGTTTCGATCACAGGTATACACGACTTCAAAAATCTAGTTTCAGTTAGTTTTTCAGAATTTCATGTGTCTTTCATCTTATTTAGTTGGAGCTGTGCTGTTGTTCTCTTATAAGTCATATAAGGGAAAGTGCTACCCAAAAAGAGCACAGGGGGTCTTTTTTAAAATTTGCCTACTCAGCCATACCCCCAGCTCCCAGTAAGCGTGTGCTGGTTCTTACTCTCTCCAGTTCGACAGTGAAGGTCTGATCCCAGGCCTGCTCTCCCACCGTTCTCCAAGCTGTCTGTCCCACGACTGTGTTCTCCAGCTTCAGCACCGCGCTCACCTCCACTGTTAAGCACATAGAAATCAAGGTGGAACTGCTTTTTCAAGGGAAAAACACTCGACTGATCTGATTTTTGCTGTAAAATTCATTTTTTTTAATGACTAAAATGAAGGTGAGGAGTATTAGAGGTCATCAATGCAAACTACTAACAGAACCTAAAGCTATGGTCACAATGACCTGTACCAACAGCTGCAAACACCCTAGGAACAATTTGAAGTCCATTTCTTCCAGCCTCCTTCAGAAGGACTTATAAGAGTCCAGCACTCGGACTAGAAGGCAGAAGGAGAGCAGCGAGACTCACGGGAGAGCTCCTCGTTCTTGCTGGGGATTTTGAGGCTCATGCTGCTGGTGCTGCGGCTGTAGAGGCCGCTCAGTTTGAACGAGGAGCGTCCGTCTGGTGAAGAGTAAGAAGGCAGAACCACCGGGGTCCCTTTGCTTCGCCCTGGGACCAGCTCCAGCAGCCCCACGCAGCCAACCAGATGCACCTGAAGAGTACCTGGATGGAGAGAAATATCTAATCAGCTGCACGCCGATGAGAATACTGTGAAAAGATGCTCTCCGTCAGCTTCTGCGTCTACCCGTGAGCGGCGACGGTTTGCTCAGCGTGCTGTACTGGTTGTGGACATAGGGGGTGCTGTGACGGGAGCTGAAAGCAGAGGAGGAAGCCAGCACCAGCTCCTCCTTGATGAGGCAGGCTTTGGGATGGTCCTCCGGCAGCTCCTGCAGCCTCTGCTCCAGAGCGCAGCGGAGCAGGTCCAGACGCTGGGTCGACTCGCTCAGACCGCACTGAGCCTGCAGGGCACAGACAGTCACATGACTCTCAGACGATCACGGGCTCAGTTAAACAAGCTTTCTCATCTTAAACACACTTACTAACCTCAGTGGGTAAATTCAACTATTTTAGATGAAAAGAAAACTGAAAATTTAGACACAAGTAACACAGGCATGTATCAAAACAACAAAAACTTTCTTTTGCCTGACTAGGAGTTCACCTCTTTGTTCTTCTGCTGACTCGTAAATTCCAGCGTCACATTTTCAGACCACAACAACACAAATGTGACGCTGTAGAGAATCTAATCAGAGCGAACAGCAAAACAGTTTGCACTGAAGTGAAAGTAAAGTTATTAGTCATATTTAAATGCTGCCGTATATAAACTTACAGACAGGAAACAAGAGGAAACCGTTAGCTTGAGTCGCTGAAGGAGAGAAACTCAACTACCGCCATCTTTGCTGCTCATTTGTGGAAGGTAATAAATGGAGAACATATCTGTATGCTTGTAAGTTTATACTACACCTAAAATATGAAAACAATCCAAAAAATGTACATTCAAAACAAAAACACAACTCATGAATAACAATATACCTGGTTTGTATAAAAATATGAAGTGGTCTGTTATACAGAAGTGAAAAAATGACACCTGGGCATTTCTTTAGTGCTTGAAACACTCCAACATTATATTTTTTATTTGATTTCTGTTTGTGCTGTGACCTGGTTGTGCAGCAATAATTTAAATGAATATTCAGTAACTGCTGATCGGTGATTTTCAGCAAGTTTAGTCAACAGAAAACCTTCAATTCTGATTTGTTGTTTTGTTATCGCACGTGAAGATGAAGGTCAGGACTTTAGCTTGTCTTTGTTTTTCTAGCAAAACGACTTGTCTGGCGTCCACCGAGTCAGAGTTATAATACTTTGAAATTTTGAAATAGTTTTTATTTTGTTTTTCAGCATGGTTTTAGTTAGTTTAACAAGCACATCTGTAGTTTTAGTTTAGAAGAAAAGCTGTTAGTTTTAGTCTTAGTTTTAGTTTTTGGGGTGTTATTCTGTAGCCAAACAAAACAAAACAAAACAAAAAAAACATCATTCTTTTGAGTAAATCAAAAAATAAAGTGCCAAACATAAAAAAAAACAAGGAACAACAAGAAAATGAAAACAAAGTTACTTTTACCAGCAATTCTATTTACTTTCAGTCAGTATTGCTTTGTTCATTTGAGGTTTTATTTAGAGTCATTTTTAAAGAAAGTTCTGTTTTTATTTCTATTTCAGGTAAGTGGCTTATCTCTTCACTGCTAGTCTTATATTTGTAAACTATTATAACAGTGACAGTAAGATGTCTGGGTCTAGACGTAACACAACACGACCAAACTACTGACACCACCACAGCTGGGACGACACGTTTATATTTGAACCAGAAAGTTCTCTTTAGTCCTCTAAATACTTCTCCAGCAGCGCTCTGAGGTGTTTACATCATTTTTAGACCACTGATGATGTGCAGAAATGTTGATTTTACAGAAAGCCACCTTTCTCTTTCCATCGTGACTCTGCGTGCTGTTAGGGGGGATATTTGCTGGTTGGCCACTCCTTTTTTTTCCTTGCTTTTTCTCTTCTTTATCTTGATAAACATCAACAAGTGTTTTTCTGACGTTGCTGTGAATCGACTTTGTTTAAGTCACGATGTATGTCCATAAACAGAAAAGCAGACTTCGATGCATTCATGGTACTTCGTGAAAATAGAGGAAATTATTACAGCTGATAATCATCTTTATGGGTTAAAATTTAACACATAAATTTCATTTTCAAGGTAATTGTTCATTCTCAACCTTAACATGCTTTTACCCCTCTCAGATATGTACAATTCGATCATTTTCTTGTGAAATGAAAGATCAGGTGCCGTACTTTACCCGGGTCCTCTCTGTGTTTGTTCAAGCTTAAAACAAACATATTTTATGTAGAATTGTGCCGATAGAAACAGAGACGCTTTGAATGGGTTAGCTGTCTTTGAAGCGACCCTCTGACCTCGGCGATGGCCTTCTTATCCTGGACCTTTCCTGCACCCAGCAGTCGCAGCATGTTCTTGGCTCCCTCGGCCATGGCGTGCTCCACGCGATAGTGATGCCAGAGCTCCTCCACCCGCAGCTCCACTCCACACAGGTCCGGCTTGCCTGGGACAAAGTGTCAGACTGAGCCAACGATACAAGAACAACAGAGCGTACAGTAACATCAAAGGACCGTAGAGACAAGCTGGAAACAAGCAGCGCATATTCAGATTCAGTTCAGAAATAATTAGTTAACATCTAGGATGAACTACTGGCAGGTATCCATAGTAACATTCACAACTATACATACATGTATGTATACGTGAGTATAAATCGGACAACTAAATCATCCAAGAGTTATGTGCAGATGTCTGAGTTTGGACTGCGCTGCAGCCCGGAGTTTTGTTTTATCCTCGCTGTGGTTTTTCTTTCATCTCTGACTTCCTAGAGCCTTTTAACTGGCCTCGGTTGTCATCTCTGACTCAGTCCTTTCAGTCTTGCTCTCTTCCTGGCCCCCTGCGTCGGTCCTGCCTCCGCTCTAAGCTCTGCCAAATGAGGACTGGCTTTTAGTTGTTGGGCAACATCAAGGGGATGCAGGAACATCAATAAGGCTCTAACCTCAGAGGGCGAGAGGCCTGTAATGGACGACGTGCGCGAGTGTATGACTGGAAGACTGTACACCAAGCTCTAAAGCAAGAATTGATCCGATTACCACTCGCCTTATAAAATATGCAGTGTTATTGGGCTGAAAGGGTGACAGGTGGGATGAAAGAGGGAATGAAAGAGGAGGCACAAAAGCATGATGGGTACTTTGGTTGTCCTCAGACTGCTCCGTGGCCTGCATGGCCTTTCGGATCTGCATGCGGATGATGTCGATCTTTGTCTTGCTGTCCTGCAGCATCTGCTGAGCGGTCTGGAGAAGCTTCTTGTCCTGCAAACAGAAGACACAAAAACACAGAAGTGAGCACGAGAACGTAAGAGTGAAAATATGAAAAAGAGCCGAGGCTGCGTCGGTTATGTGTGCTACCTTGGTACCCCCGCTGGCGTATATGGGGATCATGTTCTCCGCCCCCTGCTTCACCTTCAGCTCAATGTTCAGCTGCCGCTCCAAAGCTGCGATGCGGTGCTGATTGGGTGACGTCCGATTGACAGAACCGGGAGACTTGGTGGTATCTGGTAAGAAGAGCAGATAGGTAGCGACGGCTCAGATTACCTTTGGTGCATTAGTTTATAACGTTATAGCTGGGTTCTTTTAAAAAAGATGAAGTTAATGGAAGTGATTTATATGTGCTTTAGCCTATAAAGTGCAAATTATAACAGCATCCGAAGCATTCATTTTTGAATTGATTTCCTGCCTTTAAAAAGTTGCTTTTGTAGTTTGAGCTTATGCCACTCTTAGATGGAGGATAAAAGATGGACTTAGTCATCGTGTATCAGAAGGGAAATGAGCACAGAAGAGATTTAAAGTGCACGAGTGAAGACCACAGCGCTGTGGCTCATAAACATCTCCACCTCTCACGCTCCATCCACAAAGATGTCATTTCTCTCATGAAATCCTGATTAAAATAATCTTTCGCACAAGTTCTAATGGAGCAGTTTGTTAGATGAATTCCTTTTGACCAACTTTCTGGTGGTATATTAGAGAAACCCATAAAAATGAGGAGTATTACCTTTCATGATGCTGTCTGCTCCACCCTCTCTTTTTCCCAACAGGATGATTGAAGTAACTGTTGTATCAAACTGAACATTTCATCTGCACTAACCTAAGCTCCTTTCTCAGGTGGTAAATTCATTCACTGGCTTTTAAAGGCACTCGTTTGTTCAAACCTAGGAGAGGTAAACACTTATCCCAAATAAAACTGATGGAAAATCACCTGCAGTTGGCCGAATCTCACTTCAGTTTATTGTATAATCTCACCTGTTTTAGAAGAAATATGGGGATCTTTTGAAGTTCTCATTCAGTTATTATCCATCCATCCATCCATCCATGGGGACACCCTGGACATGTCGCCAGTCCATCGCAGGACCACACATATATGCAAATAATCATACATGCTCAGTCTCACACCTACGGGATATTTAGAGTTCTAATGTACATGTTTTTGGACTGTGGGAGGAAACCGGAGTACCCAGAGGAAATCCACACAAGCATGGGGAGAACATGCAAACCCCACACACAAAGACTCCTGGTGGGCCGGGAATGGAACCATAAACCCTCTTGCTGTGGGGCAACAGTGCTGACCACTAAGCCCCTGTGCTGCCTCAGTCAGAAATTAGTTTTATAATTTATTAGTCAACGTACAAAACATGTTATATTATGGTATTACTGAACTAAGTGAATCTGCAAAATTACATGCTACAGAACTGAGAATTAAATCTAGATTGGCTCTTGCTCCGGCCTTTTTTTTTTTTGTATTCAGGTATAATTGTGGCAGCACGGTGGCTTAGTTAGCACTGTTCCCTCACAGCAAGGAGGTTCCTGGTTCGATTCCCACCAGGAGTCTTTCTGTGTGGAGTTTGCATGTTCTCCCCGAGCTTGTGTGGGTTTTCTCCGAGTACTCTGGTTTCCTCCCACAGTTCAAAAACATGTAAGTTAGGTTGGTTGAGAACTTTAAATTGCCCGCAGGTGTGAGTGTGTGTGATTGTTTGTCTGTATATGTGGTCCTGTGATGGACTGGCGACCTGTCCAGGGTGTACCCCTGCCTCTCGCCTGAAATGGGCTGGGATAGACTCCAGCAGACCCCGTGACCCAGTAGATGGATTCACCAGGTATAGAAAATGGATGGATGGATGTGTAATTGTCAGACATGTGGTGACACCTGCGAGCTAGTTTAGGCTGTCTTCTCCAGCAGCTCTGGTCCCTTTTGCTTGTGGTTTACACTTGAATTTGTTCACCAGGCCTAGTTGAAGCTCATGCTATATACACACATAAATGAAAACTAACTACATTTTAGTGCTCACTTTTTTTTAAATTTGTGCTGAAAATTTTCAAAAAAGAAGCATCGAAGGAGAAGGATGTGCTACCGCTCATGGTTAGGGAGAGCTTGAAACAAATCTCAGTTTGTACGTCATTTAATATTGCCCTTAATTTTGCTTGTTGGTAGACAACGTCGCAGGATTTCTGACACTGCAAGAAAATAATCTGAGTCAATCTTTGATTCCAACACCTTTGAGATGGCTGTTATGGAACTGCTCACACGGTACCATTTTGGAAAACAGCTTTGGAGCTATGATGAAAGACATCACTAAAGTTCTTCCTCTTTCGTCTGTGACAAACTAAACTCCTGCAGAGCGTAGAGGGAATAAAAGAGCTCTATACATTACTTAATAAGTTCGTAAGTCCTGCACCCATAAATGAAGAAGAAACTCAAGGGAAACTGCTCGTCATACATGAGCTCACACCACAAAGATGATGAGAAAACCCGTCCAGTGTCTCAGTGGACGTAGCAGGTGGGGTCAGCTGTCCGGTATATGAGATCTCATATAGATCTAATCCTTCAGAAGATCCATCTTCTCCAAATAAAGTTATCCTGCTTGAGCTGATAACTTGTCGGGGTAAACCAATTTATTATTCACCTTTCTTCTGTCGGTTTTCTTTAATATATATTTGCTTCTTTTGACTTTTCTTCGCTCAGCTTGTTTACTGTCCACTTCTGTAGCTACCAGCATGTTTACCCTGTAAACGTTCACCAGACTTCTCACACTATTGAAGTTAAAGGACTTCGTCCAGTTAAGTAAAGTTTAGAAATAATACTTTGATCAGTGCCGTTAAAGGTCACCCGACTAATAATACACCATACGTTTATACCCTAGTTTGCTCGTCAGTAGCTCAGAAATGTTAAACGCAATAACAGTTTAAGAAACTAGCAATCATGGAGCCGGTTATCTCCACATGGCATTGCATTTTTATTTTTAGAAGCTTTTTTTTCTAATCTTACCCTTCAGCACAAAGCTACACTGTTTTGTTGATGTTACGCATTTTTCAGGAAAAAATACCACCCCATTGCAACTGTGATTACAATTACAGCATTGGTCAATGTAAAAGAAGACAAACAGAGCCCTTCTCAGAGTCTGAAGCCCTGAAAGCTTTCCTGCAGCTGCAGAGCTGCAGCATCAGCACAGCAGCACCCATCTGCAGGATCAAATCCCAAGGATCAGGACGGGGGGGATTGTGACCAACATGGAAGTGGAAGTCTAATCTGCAGTGACTAAGCCTAGAAGCCAAATTATAAGTATTTGCTATAATAATTGTGTGATATACTTATTGCATGATTTGAGTGGAATTCTTTTTCAAAGTATTGCACATTTAAACAGGATGTGAACTAAAAAGCCTGACTGTACTTTTATCATATAACCAAATTAAAAAAATAAAAAATAAAAAAATCAGTCTTTTGTTTATTGGAAATGCTCAACATGCCATTGAAAGTTTGCTGTGCACCTTCCAGAGCCAGCACTAACAGAGCCCACCATCCAGGAGCTCTGGATGTGGTGAACTTGAAGTGAAAACAGAAAGTTAACACCTCCGCTCTGAGGAGGTTGGCTCACCTTCCCCTGCTCTCTCCACGGAGGGGGAGTTTCTAAAACACACTGCTCATTTTCAAACAGATTTTTTTGGTTATTCACGGAATCAGAGATTGTTTTTTTTCAAAGAGTAGTTACTCTGACTTGTGTTTTCACATTTATGCATATATTTACTGATAAAGCTCTAATTAATATGTCATAACACTTGATAAGGGAAAGTTTTCACATTCACAGTGAGCCTGTAAATTGCTTCTCCATGCTGGATCCACTACCTTTGTTTTCATCGGGGCCCTTGACAACAATGTGTGCATCCAGCTCCTGCAGCTGAGCTTGGAGGAACTCCAGCTTGCGCTTCGAGCTGCGGAGCTGCGAGTCCACCTGTTGGGCATTTCTCTTGTCCGTCGTGGCCCTGCGCAGATTCTCTGCCCCCTCCTTGATCTTCAGCTCCTTGCGGATCTCCCTGCGGATCCTCTCGCGGTGCTCATCCAGACGCTGCTGCACGCTGGAGTCCGAGAAGTCCGTGTTTTGGTCCAGACCAAGCTGCTGGAGCACCGACAGCCCGTCTGGATCAGTCTGAGGAGGGACAGGAGAAGAAGGCTGTTAGGGCTGACCGGAGGGAACGAGAGGTAAAGGAAGCTGGTAGGCTATGAGAAGAAGTCAAAGTAGTTGTGTGGGCAAGACAAAAAAAGAAGAGTACTCGGGGATTATTCAGTTTGATTTTTTAAGAGAAACCAGTGGAAATGACTGTATCTCCTGTGTATCTCCAGAGGTTACACCAGATCAAGCTGGAAACCCTCACCATCCTTGTTCAGGATGGAAATCGATACGAAAGCTGCCACGCTGAGACTGAGGCAGCATCAAAGCAGAGGCCCCACTTAAGTGGGTAAAGAGCTGAGTGCTCACATCAGCTCTGCAGCTGATCAACACTAACCAGATTACAGCAGATTAGAACAGCACAAGCACAGACCAAAATCAATCAGGGTCTGGTCTGCTTCTGGGTGGGTCGCAAGCAAGTAAACACGGGGCAAGTGCATTTGTTTAAAAACGATCCACTGATGTGGAAAATACATATGTGTATTTGTGGCAATTTTCTGCATAAAACAAAAATGGGAGTCGGATCATTTTCGACTACAGCTGAGGAGTGTGAGGCATTGTCAGGTTGATATGCAAATGCGAAGGCAGAACAACGTGAACAGAGTCACTGAACTGTTTTTGTTGCGATCCAGGCAAACTTGTTATTCCACAATACAACAAATTATGGCATTGTAGAGTAGAGCCATGATGTGCATCAGAAAGTAGTGCACCATGAAAAAACGAGGACCCAGCTGGACATTAAAGTGGACAGAGTGTGTGTCTACATGTCTTTGGACTTGTCTTCAGTGTTGCAATGATAAATTGTTCCCGAACACAGGATAGTAAACTAAAAAAAAGAGATGTACAAGGGGTCATTTTTAGGAAAAATAAAGACGATATATCAAAGCCTTGCAAATTAGGATTCAAGATTTTATTTTGGGTCTTCAACTGTAACATGGTGGGGATTGACTCGGTTGTTCAGATTGTCCACCATGATGTCATCGGCCAAGCGTATGGGGGACGGCAAGACACAAGGTTCATTTTTTAAAGTGAAACTTTTAGCCAGGGGACCAGGGAAGGACTGATCAACTTCTCCTTCATACAAACTGATTTATTTCTCGGTTTCTACAACGCTTTGGGGAAAAAGGGTGTTTGTTTGTGATGACACAATAACATTTTCCTGCATTAGCTGAATTTCTTTCACGGTCATTGGTAACGGAGATGTTTTTGTGTAATCTTTTGTTGTTACATAAGTAATCTCTTGATTTTTAGAAATACCCTTGATAGTTAAAAAGAGACTACAAATGGTCAGTTAATGTCTACCTTGAGTCAATGTGGCTGAAGAACAGGACTTCTGCAGCATTTGTTGACAACAGATGTTATTATCCTGGACATGTTTATGTGAAGGAGCATCTCTGCACCCTTAATATTGAACTGCTGGCACTGAGTTTCCATCCGTCTTTTCTACCAAGAGTTGTACCAAGAGGCTTGTTTTTATCCACCGATGCTGTTTGTGACACCATCAGCTCCGTTGTTGAAGGACCAGAAACACAACATCTTATCACATTACGGCAGTCTCTGGAGATTTCAATTATGCTCCTCTCTCTTTTACACCTCTCAGTTTCCAACAGTTTGGGGGGTTTTTTATCTGTAATGATCCTGCAATAGACTGATAACCTGTCCAGTACCCCTGTCTTTCATCTAATGATAACCTTTCTGTAAAAACAACAAGATAAGAGTCAGGCATCTCTGCAAAATTGGCACAGCAAAACAAGTGCAAAAGATAGATTCAATTAGCAGAAGACATGGATGTATGACAGCAGATATATGAGTTCGGGGCCTCTGCTTCTAACTCTTGATTATTTTGCCATAAACATAAAAATAGGATCCAGTTGTATGAAGGCAGAGGCCATGAACTCTCTCCTCTTTTTGCATCTGTTAACATACTTTGTGCAACATCGGTGGTTTCGTAATGGACAGTCTGATGACAACAAAGCAGCCAACGGGAACATTTTTATACAGTTTTTTTTGGCATAGAAACAATAGCAAAGTTAAACTACCTCGGTTACACGGTCACTGAAGTGGAATGACATTTTTGAGTCTTGTCAGAGGCTTAAAAGAACAATTTTAATCTTTTTTTTTCTGCAAACATATTTGCCACTTTAACTCAAAACTGCTTTGATTCATGTTGTAAACGAAGGTTTACAGTCCTTAGCATCTAACAATAGACCCTAGAGTCTAGATAGAGTTTTTTTTAACTTAGAAATGTTCCTTTAAAGCCAATTTATTTTGTAATTAATAAATATCCATCCATTTTCTACACCCGCTTCTATATTTTTGTCTCCAGCTTCTGATATTGGTACATTTTCCATTACAGACAACCGAACTACTCTTCATCATTCTACTGAAAAATCCTGTCGATGGTGAGATTTCATGCATTCATTCGCTGCTGTGACACCAGATTTCTTCAGGTCCTTCTCTCTGTCTCACACATGCTCAGATATCCGGCCATAGAGCGCTGTCCCCTCCCCTCGGCGGGCGTATAAAGGCGGGCTGCTCAGGGCCTTTTGAGGCACCGTGCAGCCAGCAGATCTGATTACAACTTCTTAGGCCTCTTTGTCCATCCAGCTACACGTAGGCTCAGACTACAGTTCTGTTCTCAGTGAGGCCATAATCCATCTGCAACACAATGCAGCTCCAGCAGCCGGGCACAGGCCAAGCAGCCAGCCCAAGCACATGGGGCAAGGGGCTAAGTTCCTGCAGGATTTGAACTCCTGCTTTAATGCACTGTTACATCACAGCACCACTGTGCAGCCACGTAACTCAACGTGCTTCACTGTACTGATGGGCGGATAGGTTCTTGAAGATAAACGTACCTGCAGAATGTTATTTATCAAGCGACGGGATGTATAAAAGCGCACTCATTCATGGCAGAAGAGAAGGCAGAGCCAGTGCACACACCACGTATGACAGGAAGGGAGAGTTTGTGCTCTGACGCACTCCTGCTCAACACAATACAACTTAATCCCTGGTGTTTTCCAACAAAGACCCTCTGAAGCGAAGTGTAAGACAACACACACTGCAGGGTGAAATCACCACAGCACACAAGAATAAAAACCCACAAGTGATGTGCTGTCAAAGAGCCGATATATATATATTTTTTACAGGAAGTGAACTAGGAAGCTGACAGTAAAGCTGCCATAGTTATGCTTGGAAAAAAATGAAGTATTGAGGCCTGTTTGACCACGGTTTGCCTACCGAAGACTCCGCGTCAATCTGCTCGGTGGATACCGGGGAGTCAATGGGCCGATCCCCTGGTAGGTCCTCGAATGTGTCCTCACTGGCCATTGTTGGCCTCCCGCTGGCCTATGTCCCCCCCTCACACACACACACAGTCACAAACACACACTCGGCACTGTCAGCAGCACCAATCAGGAAGGCCTGCGCTCTATTCCTGCCTCCCTTAAAATCCAGGATGTCCTTCCCGCCAGGAATCAAAAGCCAGTCTAAATCTGGAGCGAGTGAACGAGGTGGAGGAGAGGAAGAGAGAACAGCAGAGGCTGCGCCCCAACTCGCAACTTCCTGTTCTGCTCTACGCCAGATAGAGACAGAGGCGTCGTGCACTTTGTACAGACGTGCACGCACGCACTTTTGGCTGGTTTTGTAAGCGAGAGCGAGATCACAGCCACCCTGCTTCCTGCTGCTAAGTCTCTGAGAGACATGCTGTTGTGACAGGAGCGGTCATGTTAAATGGACTGTCAGACCATGGCCTGGTAGATGCTGGTGTCTGTGTGTGTTTGTGTTTGTGTGTACAGAAACACAGCATGTCAAGTACTGCTTATTTGAACTAAGTGTGCATGCTCATACTAGAGAATACACAATGTGAAAAGGGATAAATCAAGAGGATGAATTGCCTTGACAGATGAGGTCAAAAAGGGGAAATCAGACCACAAAGACATCATAGATTCTGCTTTTTAACACTAAAAAAACAACTAGTAAACAATACATTTGCATACTGGTACCTGACCACGATGTAACACGCCGCTACAAAGACGCAAACGAGCACAAACTCTCATCAGCTGCGTGCTCACTCCCAAAGCACGGACAGGATGGGACCCCACATCAGCAGAGCTGACTTATCGCACATCCTGTGGTGATTTTCAGGGGTTACAGACAGTCTCATTCCTGTCTGACTTCTGCTCTCTTCCTGTCAGTGACAGACAGGCGGGTCATGAGTTTGTGTGGCTCAGACACTCGGCGGCGAGTGGGCCACGGACCCCCCGAGCCCTCACTGTGCAACAGATGGCCCTCCCCGGCTTCCCGACACTCACACAGATCGACACGCAGTTGCAGCGAGAGGATGGACAAGTACACACAGCGTGACAGACTGGGAGGCAGAAAGCACATCCAGTTCTTCTTTGCTCTGCCACAGGGGAATAGGAAGTGAAATGACATGAAGTCGTGCCAATTTGTTAAAAACACAAGCAGTAGCTTTTGATTAGAACACGTTAAACACAAATGTTTGATTTCCTTACCGGACAGCTGTGACTCTTGATGCTTGCTGTGGAAAGTTGACCGGTGGCTGCAGAGATAGCAGCCCCCATGCATCCATACTGCCCCCCACCTTCTGCAGAAAATGCTGTCCTCCACTATATCCACGATGACAATCTAAACCCCAGTGCTTCAAAACTGTCCAAGAACTGCTTTTATGCCTGTAGTGACTGAAACTGTCTCAGACTGTACCAGTCAGATTAATAGAGCAGCTAAAACCATACTGACCACAGTACCAGGAACTAAGATCACATCACTTTACAGCTCTTAAAGTCACAGTCTTCCACCACTCACCTATTAGGATGAAACAAGAACAAACAGAAACCTAACAATCAAGCAGCAAGTTTTAACAAACCCCTCTACTCCAACTGCATTTTGTCTGGCGGCGTGAATAATTTGACTCGGTCTCCTACGCTGGAAGAGATATTCAAACCCAGGCCATCATGTGAACATTATGCAAATATGCTCAACGTTTATTACATCATATTTGACCATTGCAAACTCCACCCAACTCTGGACGGGATGAGGAAGATACTGAAAATGGAAGCATGGAATAATGCTTTTATTAGTAATTTAGGGTGAGCACCTGTTTGGTCCAAGCCTGTTGGGTCACAGTCGCTTGGAAAAGAAAGTTAACTCTACCTTGATTTATGGTTTTATTAAAAAAAAAAAAAAAAAGAGAGAAAGAAAAAAAAATCATCCCAACAACTTCACTCCAGTCCTATCGTGCAGTGCTGAGAAAAAGTGACCCAACATGCCCCCAACAAAAAACAACAACAACAAAAGCTATGTCTCTTTATAGACTACAGTGAAATCGTCATGTTAAAACACATGATAGCACAATTAGAAAAAAAACTTCAAAAGTATGGCTTATTTAGAGGAATAAGCAAAAAAACATCTCCTCTCTCGACAAAGACTGTGGCAGCACAGCGTAGTTTTGCATATCAACAAACCACAAGAGTTAAAATGTGCCTTCACATTAAGTCAGCAGTATGTCAGACGCATGTGTGGAGGGTGTAGGACTCCACCAGGGCTGTCCTTTTGCTCATAACCTTTAGTGAAAGAAGTGTGGAGTGTTTCCAGCTCAGACAGCGTAAGACTGCATCTGCACTCTTTGCAGACGCTGTGGTTTTGTTTACTTCCTTGAGCTCAGACCTCCAGTAATGACTTTGATGGTTTGCAGCCTTGATCCTCAATTGGGAAAAAGGGTGCATTGCCCACTCCTGGTTGGGAATAAATTGCTGCCTCAGTTGGAGGAGATCAAGCACCTCTGGGTCTTCTTCACGAGGGACGTGGATTGGTGCAGCATCTGCTTTGATGAGGATGTTGCACCGGTCTGCTGTGGTGAAAAGGGGGTGAAGCCACAAGACCAATCCCTCCATTTATCATTAACTGAGGTCATGAACTTTGGGTAGATAGAATGGTATCAAGAATACAAGCTGCTGGAATAATCGTCCTCTGACGGGTGGCCAAACACTGATAAGGGCTTGGCTTATGGTGGTGCAGGCATCTGGTTAGGATGAGGTACTTCAAATATTGGAAGTAGATCTCAAGGCACACCCTAGACTCACTGGAGAGATTATATTTCTTGGCAGGCTTGGGAACACCTCACTGTATCTCTGCAGAGCTGGAAGACGTGTGCAGGGTGAGGGAGGTCTGAGAATCCCTCTCCAGGACTCAAAACCTTCAAACTGAGAGGATGTACTTTCCTTTATACATGACTTTAACTCAGTGGTTTCACTGTTTGCTTCCGTATTTCTGGCTAATACCTAGAAAATCACAAAGGATGATTGTTTTTGACTTATTTTTCCCTACACGGGAAAAACAGTCACGTATTGTTTTAACATTAATAATACAGTTCAGTACAATGGAGGAGGAAGTATTCACTAGTAAGTTATTTTGTCCAATTTCAAAGAAAACTACTACTTCTGTTAAAGATTTTCTGTCCAGAGGTACCTATTATGACTAAAATACACAGTGCTTAACATGTTTAAATACTTAAGTTTAATACTTAAGTAGAAGTAAAAAATACTGCAGAAATAAAGGGACTTTAGTAAAGTACTCTTATCTGATTTTTTTTTTTTAATCTTTGACTTTTTTCATCTTCAAAGCTCCAGGTTATAAATGGCAACAAAAATATTTAGCACTGCCTCAATACTGAGCATATTTGCAAACTTCCAGGTTAATGTTTGCAATGACAACTCTGTCAAACGTGGTAAGAAATTCCACACTGAGGCTCCCACTCCTGGAGCAAAAGGCTTTTCTGAGAGAGGAGATGGTTTTGATGTTGATCCAGCATCAGCACACAGAAAACATTTTGGGATAACTGTAAAAACAAACACTTTTCATTTGATTTACTGCCCCTTGCCCAACTGCAGCCACTTCCGGGTTATTTTTTTTCCACTAAACACTGAACTGCTTCATTTTTTTTCTATCAAAAGGTTCGACCCTGAATGATGGCGGAACAGGAGCTTGATTTTTAAAAAAAAAGAAAACGGGGTTTTATCAAACTGCTTTAGCAACGTTCATATGGTTTTTTGCCTAATCTTTTACAATAAAAACAAAACATCTTGCTGGTCTGCGTTTAAGACATTCCAGAGTGTAGCTGATTCCAGTGGGACATCCTGCTTGAGTGGTTCCTGAACCACACACACCCACACATTAACACAAACACATACATCACAAGAGCAATCTCCAAAAGCTCATCGCCTCTCCTTTCCAGAATATTCAATCACAGATTTGTTTCATTAAAATACTAATAGACACCTTGCATATCTCTGTCTGTGACAAGCTGTTGTAGGCTTTTTTGTTTTTTTGTTTGAGTAAAGTTGAGGAGCATCTTCAGAAGGAAATCTTCTTCAGTGGAGTATCGTAAAACTCTGGTTAGTGTGCCTGATGGACTCCTTCCAAGGGAGGTCATTGGAAGTAGGCCTCAGGGCATACCCAGGACTCACTGGAGAGATTATATTTCTTGGCAGGCTTGGTAATACCTCACTGTATACCCTGCAGAGCTGGAGGAGGTGGGCAGGGTGAGGGAGGTCTGGGGATCCCTGCTCAGGCTGCTGCCTCTGCAACCCTGGACATAAACTCTTACATCGGAGAGAAGGCGTACTTTCTTTAACACATGATTTTATTTCATGTTGTTCCATGTCTCATGCATGACTGTGTTACAGCAGGGTTTGATCACACAGACCAGTAAATGTGACTGGTGTGCGGTCGGGACAAGTGTGGGGCAGTGACTCAGGAATAGTGTCATAAGAGAGGAATCATCACAGCTTTGTGTAAATTCATAATCACTGTTGTGAGCCTGAACAATCTATCAGTGTTGTTTCCACTTCTACAGCAGTGACTGCCTGTGTTTAAACCATGTTTTAGACCTATTTCTGACCCAAAATGAACACTTTCCATCAAGGAGCATTCAAATGAGACTTTAGTAGAGGGATACGTTCAAAATGTATGAATAGATAGTGTTGGTGATAAGGTTAAGATGGAGGTTAAAATGAAGATCCCAGTGAAAGCCTGAGGAAGCTAAACATTCAGGATCAACACTATTTATGCGCTGCAGGGTGAGAGCGCTTATTAACTGAAAGAAATGATTCCAATTATATTTAACAACACATTCATACTGTATTATGAATGTAAATGTGGTCTACTGTTAATAAGTTATCAGAAGAGAATGAACTGGGTTTATCTTTTTGACGTGATACCATGTTTTTCTCTGTTTTTTTCCCCCGTTACGATTGACGTACAGATTACGCCACCTCTAGTGTTCAACACAGGAAAATGCCTTTTTTTAATGCTGCAACTGGAAGAAAACGAATGAGTGATGTGATACAGCTGTGTTAGATGAATTTCTCCTGCTACTGTTCACTGAGCCACTCTCCTTAATACTGAGCAGAAACCACAACACTATGTTAATGTCATTCTTTTTTAAATCTCATGTGCTCTCTTACTTATTCATTTTTTAAATGGTCTACATTTGCACAGTTTGACAGTCAACATGGTCAAGAAATTACAAAGCATTTCAGCACATTTTATTCAACAATCTTTGACTTCAGTCTGTCTGAAATCTGCAATATAAAAGTTTAAATATTCCAGCATACTCATGAATTACAGAGGGGGGGGGAATGTAAGAGTTTCAAAAGACTACAGGAGATTATAGCGGTTTCCATAGATACGCAAATGAATGTGTGGAAATGGGGTGTTTGAGCCAAATATTCTCTCTCTTCCCTGTATCACTTTGTACAGACCTTTTAATTTTACCAAGTTGCTCTCTCTCTCCCATTGTTCTTAATCTCATTTACCACCTGTCACGCACCAACCTGCCCACTATCACACATTCCCCACTAACAGAAGGCGCCGCTGTGCTGACAGCGTGTGACAGAGAGCCTTCCCTGTGATTACATTTTTATGGTCTTTTGGTTCATCTTGACTTCACTGCAGCTAACAATAGAAAATAAGTCCATTTTGTAAAAACAGGAGGCGCAACGCCTCAGTTGTGAGTCCTCAGTTTTTCATTTTATTCTAAATTCATTCACTTGCACACCAAAATTTTAAAATGAATTGAAACCATTGAAATTATGAAGCATGGAGACAGACATTCAAAAATGATCGCTCTAGTCCATCCATCCATCCATCCATCCATCCATCCATCCATCCATCTACTTCTGCGCTGAAGTCAATTTAGAATCATTCATCAACTAACGTGCATGTTTTTAGACTGGGGGAGGTTGTCCTTATCAAATAATGAATGATAATTTAATAAATGTATTCTTAGCCAAAGAAAAAAAAAGGTAACGCAAACAGGATCCCCTAGAGTACAAGGAAACAACCAAATATCCAGACTGTCCTCCTGATCATGGCATCATAGCAACCACAAAAAGTTATCCAATACCGTTCTGAAAACAACTTGCCTTAAATTTATGAAGACAGGCTCATAATGACAATACAAATGATCATACCAATTATTTTGTTGCCTGAACTCCTAAGTCTGTCTGGGAGGTGATGAGGGAGTGAGAGTGGCTAACCATTGGCTGGCCCAACTGCTAATCAATCATATCAGAAATAAAGTTATTACTATACAATAATTCTCATGGTGTGGTCCATCCATCCATCTAACTTCTGGATTGAGTCTCATGTTGAACTAAGGTTTGTTGCAGTTCCTCGACTGACCACTAGAGGCTGGCTCCCATGTTAAAATGTCCAACTTTAGAGCAGAAATAAACATATTTACAGCCTAGTTCAAAAAGCCTTTTTGGTCTCTGTTGTTTGATTTCACACCCATGACATTTGTATGACCCCAGGGCTGTCGTCTTAGGCATGTTTCCACCAGCATCTTGAGCAGGATGGCTGCGCCCCGTACAAAGAACAACGGGTTTCAGAATCGCTCTTCAGAAACCAGTGGGTCATGCCACCTAAAGCTTCGTCCATTGTTTTATACAGTCTACATCACTGCTTGCATGTACTTCTTCTTTTTCTTCTTTACTCAGCTACATACAAGCTGCGCTGCCCCCTGTATTTTCTGTAGCGCATTACAGCAACATCACCCTGCTGTCGAGGCCTATTTGTCTCTGACATTTATGTGGTTTTATAAAATGTTCCGGTGTTAAAAAATTTCATGATAGATTACATTTTGACACCCACATATGTAAATACTCTCCAACACAAAAAACAAGCCTTTTTTAATAATAATATGTCCCCTTTATCTGGGCAATCATTCCTTTATTGGAGTTACACTGACACAAAACTGCTGAGTAAAACACACTTTGACTGTTTAATAAAAACGCAGATTAAAATTCGCCTCACATCTTCACAGAACCTCTTTCATATATCTGGGTTTAGACAGGTTTGTTTGGAGGTTTGAGGTGGCGGGGGAGGTTATTCAGTCATGAATTTCAATTCATTTCTTTCTGTTCACACTGATAAACACACACACACACCTCTACTCCTGACTAGCACATGAAAGTGGATGATGGATACCAAATAGAAGAATAATAAAAACAGCACGGATAATACACTTGAACATGGAATGTACTGTAAGAGGTCGATAATGAATAAATCAGCGTTGCGTGGCAGTATCAGCTGGATGGTGAAAGTACACACAGGAGGAAATGTTGCTCCCGATTCTGTCAACAGTGTTAAAGAGAGTGAAGCCTGCTGCCTTCAGACAGCATCAGAGTTGACTTTGGGACAAAGTGAGCAGATCAAGCTGACTCATACGGGCCACGTTCACAGTAGAGCAGCTGATAAAACTGCAAACCGGATTTCAACAGAAGTTTCAGAAGGATATGCTCAGTAATTCACTTTAAATCTGCAGTGTGACATTTAGAGAAGCAGGATTGATACCACTCACATGCCTCTGCTAAATATAGGGCTCCGGCCAATAACTGGTTATCTTATATTAGAACAAAGACTGGAAACAGCAGCAAATGCTATTAAGCTTTGTAGAAAAGTGAAAGGAGTGTGGAAAATATTGTGTGGCATGAATGCTGAGCAGGGATCTCCACTGACAAGCCCTTCTTTCTCCTTATGACCAAATTTTGACAGATCAGTAATGTCAAATGTGTACGTTACCAAACACCAAAATGTCTGTCACGGACTTGATGAGAGATATTATGAGATGTAGCAAGATAGTAAATATTTACATCATCACACAGAGACACACCAGAAATAAGATCTTGTGGCGCGTATTTCTTGTCACTTGAAAAGTATAATAAAAGCTGTAAAAAAAAATTAACTTCATTATCTTAATAATGATTCAGCTGTGCTGCACATCAGGATAGAGGATGTTGGAATTGTGACATTAAAAAATTAATGACAAAAGGAAGTTTATAAGTAGTTGGCAACATATTTATTGTGGTTATTTTAACCTGTTTTTTTTTTTTTAACTGGCTTTTGTTTTCTCTAATGACATTATTCCTGTCCTCTACAGCATCCGTTGCACTTACAATCGGCAAATTGTGCAAATTTGGTGATAATGTGATGGAGAAAGGTAGAGGGTCGTGTCAGGAAGGTAACCTGATGTAAAACAGCTACCAGATCAATATTCAGAAGATGATCATTCACTCTACCAAACTCTGCCAGGAGAAAAAAGCTATTAAATAACTATGTTAATGTTTAATTGTTAAATAAAAATAGTTTTTTGTCATATTCTCTTGAAAAAAAATGTTATACATCTCAAAATTGTTCTGCATTTGAATCTGTGAAGATTTTAGAGATGTAAACAATGAGTTTTTGGTAGAGACTGTTTGTACCTGTTGCACATAAATTACTTACTGTTTATCATTAATATTTTTGACTTAACAACACAGATAACTGCAGGACAAGCTTTCAAAAGCAAGTACACAGCAAGGAGTCAAACCTTGATCCATTCAATATATTTGATTTTATTTTTACTGTCTCGAGTAGACTGACCCATCCATATGAATTTATCCCCAAAGCTTGTTCACTGTGTAAAATAAATAACGCTACTACAGCTCCAGTCTATTAAATGTCTTTTATTCATGAAAAGAGACTACAGTTTCAGGTGTTGTGTGTAATTGTACAAAACGGTGTGGAAAAAAAAGTCAGCATATGTTAGATCAAATATTTTTTAAAGTAAAAAACACACAAAAAAATAAAAATAAAGTAATAACAGAAAGTGGGAGAAACTCGGATTAACCGGAGAAAACCCACTCAACACAGAGGCCACGTTTAGTAGCAGTCAAAAGTTTGAACTAATGTGTCCAAATGTGACATGTAAATGAACAATGTGCAGTATATGAGTTTTAACTCTAGGCAGGTATTTTCACTAACAATTCATGAATGAGTGTGAGGTTATAACACTCTGAGCAGTGAAGGGCTGAAGTCAGGAATCTCAGCCAGAACTGTGCAAGGACTCAATGCTCAATATTCTTCTTTCAGTCTTTTTTTTTTAACATACACACAAAGGCAACACTGAAACACTGCAGTTCCTCTACTACAAATCACAGCCTAATCAACTCATTTGCATCATGATAGTTTAGACTTGTGTTTTTGCCCCTGGGAGAACGAGTTAACGGCTTACACAGTGTACCTTGGACTGTGTGTGTCTGCTGGCCGATAATCCCTAAAATCCCTCACATTCTGAGAAATTCAGTTGCCAAATCTCCTTTTGCTATTTTACAAACTGCAGCTGTTACTTTACGCGTATGTGCCACACGGCAAAAAAGCTCCACGGAGGCGTCACATGCTCGGGCCTGTGCAAACAGAGCGGCGAGATGGTGAGAAAGAGGGTCTTGTGAGCGCTTGAGTGCACATCTGTCTGTGCGCGTCTGAGTGTGTGATGCAGCAGTGTCCGCTCCACAGCTGGGGAGGAGCAGAGCCACATGAATGGCATCTTTGTGAGAGAGTGTATCTTCTCAAGAGACCTGAGTAAATGGCTGTGTGTTTGTGTGAGCAGCTTTGTCCATTGTGAAGGCTCCTGCGACAAACGGACGCTCTGTTCAGGAGTCTGAGGAATAAGACGACATAAAAGCCAGATGGGGAAATCTCAGCAGCTCACCTACTTAATCTGCCTCTGTTACGAACGGAAAAAAGGAGCTTAAGAAAATCAAAACTGAAACCAATGACAGCTGAAGGACTGTGAAACAATCCAAAAATAACTTTGGAGTAGATGTCCTCTCAAGCAAGTGACAAAGTTGCTCCTCGGGCGGGAATGCGCTTGAAAAACTAGAGAGCACCAACCAGCTGAAAGGTGGAAAAGCTCTTTAGATTTGAATCCAACAGACATAACCTACTTTTCTCTGAACGCTCCAGTGAGCACCACCTGCATACATAAAAGCCAGAAAACTCAGCTGAAGACCTGCAACGGTCTACCTGTTTAAGAGTTTCACTCAGACACAAGAAATGAGGTGCTTCATGACTGGCACAGAGTTAGGACATAAATGCAAATTAGAAAATGTTTAATCAGAATACCTTCATGAAACATCTACTGAGGAACCATAAAAATGTCAGGAAGAAAGAAAAAAACAAAATGTAGACAGGACATCATGATGAGATGGGATATTGTGATGAATTAAAATAAAAACAAACTCAGCCCTCCTCAATATTCACTGGTAACATGTCTCAAATTGATAAATAAATTACAGTTTTACTGGATTAAAAAGACTTTTTCTTTTACAAATATGATGACAACCAACCCAATCTTCTCTGTGTGGAGTGGACATGCTGTCACTGTGGGCACTGCGATACATTACATTTAGCAGACGCTTTTATCCAGAGCAGCTCACAACCGATGGAAACAATCAAGCCAAAGTAAACATGGTAAACTTCAGAGTAAGAGCAGTTAAGATGGCATTCAGGTGCAGGTTAAGAAGTTCGAGAGCTAGCGCAGAGGGATAACTGTTCTTGTGGCCACTTGTAACTTGTTCCGGCGTTGAGGAACCATACTCTCGACTGTGATCACCTTGTGTGAGGAGAAGGTGAGACCAGTCGATGTTCTTCTGATGAACGCAACATCTAGGAAGAGGCATAAGTCATTTATGTTTATATAAGCTGCTGCAGACCCCAAAGTCTCTTTGTAAGCGAGTGTCAGTGACTTGTGTTTGATTGGAGCGGCTTGTAGCCAGTGCAGTTCAATGAACAGAGGTGTGACATGTGCTTTTTAGGGCTGATTGAAGACCAGATGTGCTGCCACATTCTGGACCTTTTATAGAGGTTTTAATGCACAAGCTGGTGGGTAAACTAGAAGGGTGTTGCAGTGATGGAGGTGGGATATATGTACACTCTGTACCAAGAGTTGAGTTGAATCTTAAGTCAGGTAACAGCTGATTTTTCATATCTTGTAAAGTTCAAATTGGCATGACTGTGAGAGAATATTACTTCAAAATAATTATGGACACTTGGAGCCCATAAAAGTTTGGGTCACACAGTAGAAATAAAAGGGAGTTACTCAGGAACAATCTCCAGTCTGCACGGGAAAAAAGTGGGGCTCCATGTATGGATGAAGGCCAAAGGTAAAACTGCTATTAAAAAAACCAAACATGAACCATGAGCAAAAGGAGTGCACTGGCTTATCAATAAACATTTTGCACTTTATTTTATGCACAACTTAATACTTGGTGCCGCTGGAGACCAGCAGAACATGAGCTGATGTTTAAAGTGCAGAGGGCTGCTGTTTTCAGCATGAAACTAACTTAACATGTTCCAAAGAACACCAGTAAACCCAATGCAATAGTCCAGTACACAAAAAAAGAAAAAAAAAAAAACAGTCCAAAGAAATGCTTTAGTGAGATCTGTGCAAAAAAAAAAGAATGGGCCCAAAATCCTGTGCAGCAAAGTGAGAGACAAATAACATAATCCAGACACAATTACTTCAAGCTATTTCTTCTAAATGTGGCTCTGAAGGTCGTTCGTGGACAATATGTAGGTTCTCTTAACCTGACTCTGCATTTGGATTTAGTTTCTTTTAAATAAACAATGGCGATGTGTCACATGTCGTGTATTGTTGTAGGTTTGAGGTTGTACTGTAAGACTTTATCTTGAAATGTACAACCTTAGAGTTAAAAGATACATGACCGTATGGGAAAACAAGAGACACACGGCAAAGAAGGTAGAGATGTAAGATGATTATTAAAGAGGGTTATAATGCAGAAAAGGATCAGGTTTCACTCGTGGTGAACTGGTTAGAGTAAGTCTGTGATATCTGCTGAGGGAAAAATGAACCCAGTCATCCACCTCAAGCTGCTGCCACACGAGTTTCTGACTTCATTCTATCATCGACCAAGTCAGAAACCCAACATTTTTCTTTTTCTTTCATTGATGTTTCATAACTCAGCATCCGAAACCTCAGCGGACGCAGGCAGACGTCCTAAAACATGAATGAGCTCACATCTGCAACAGGATTTGATCCGTCCTTACATCCCCCGCTTCCTGCTCCTTGGGACGGATCCAAACTCATATGTTGTGTAAATCATGCACGGATGTTCGGGAGAGATTTCACCAGAAAAATCAAACACATGCGTTCAAATCTGAAGTTATTAAGATGTCCTCCCACTGCGCCGGTCTGTGTTTTGCTGCTCCCTCTAATAAGTCAGCGACCTACTTTAATGCAGACACTTTATACTAATGCAGCATCCCAGCAAGTGACAAACAGAGGTTGGTGCTGGACGCCGAGTGGGAAGAGCGCGACTGTGTAATGGAATGATGGTGAGGGCTTGATGCTAATGGACAAGGAAGATTAAAAATGATTATGGCAGAAAGGCTGAGGGGGATAAGAGGTCCACTCCATAATGCAGACGATTATCCCTCTTTACTGATTCTGTTGATTACGAGAGGACTCGCAAGACCAGAAACAACACACAGGCAGACCAAGTGCTTACAGTTTGTTTTTTTTTGTTTTTTGACAGTATGATAATGACTCGAGAAAAAACAAGACCCCTTTAACAATTTATCTAGCGACTTATACAGGTTTACGAAATACAGTATATCGGAAATGTATTGATAGTTGGGACAGGAAAATGTTCATCATGGTGTCGCGTCCATCTTCTTTTAACAACGGTCCAGGGGACAGTTGCTGGAGTTATCAGGGAGGAACTTTGTCCCGTTTGTGTTCAAAAAAAGATTTAAACTGCCAGTGTTTTCTTTGTCACATTATTTTATGATGCCCCAAATGTTTCCATTTTATGAAAACTGCAAAGGTAGGCCGGTGGAGCTCCTGGACTCTTCTAAGATGAAGCTCTGCTGTTGTAATGGATGCAGAACGTGGTTTGGCATTGTCTTACTGAAAGATGCAAGGCTGTTTACTGGACCGGAGCAGGTGTTGCTCCACACAGGGATGCAAATTACTGAATAATTTATTAATCATTAATTGGTTAACTGTATCGATCATTAACAATTAATTAATAAGTGGCAATTTTCCCCTAAATTTCACTGTTATACTGTCTATAAGAATTTAGGCTAAATATAGTTTATATGCCGATTAAAAAATGCATGTTATATTCTTTAATGAATGATTTTATTGTAGCATTAGAAACACAGTAAAGACAACAGAGTTTATGTGGAATATCAAAATATTAATGCTTTCTAGAAATGAAAGAAAATACTGCTTTAACTTAAAAAGAAATTGTGGACTGGCTCATCTGTTGCATATGAAACATTTGCAACATAATTGAACAAATTCTGAAATGAAACCAAAGAGAATATTATTTTTTATCATAATTATGCCACATATACTGTCAGTAATGCCCTCCACTTTCCTGTCATCACATGCTCACCTTCCCTCACACTCTGCTGATCGTTGGATGTGAAGCTAAAGCAGTCACTTCATGGCTGCATGAAAGCTATTTACATGGTTACTTAGTGAACTTATTGAGCTGTTGCACTTAAACGTAGCACCACATAATGTACATTTAGCTACTTTGGGATCATTAATTAGTTTAAAATGGTCACAAAATACACTTCGTTTTGACCAGAGACTGTATAGGTTTAGATAAAGTGCGAACCATCTAACTTCCTGGTTTAGTCTAATGTGGAAGTAACATTTGTTGCAGTTCCTCGACTGACCACTAGAGGCTGGTCACGTTAAAATATCCAAGTTAAGAGCAGAAATACAAATATTTACAGCCTGGTTCAAAAAACGGTTTGGTCTCAATCTTCTGATTTCACATCCGTGACAACTCTGAAGGGGGTGAATTTTTTTGTGCCACGCCTGGAGAACTTATATAAAGCATTAATATGGTAACACATCTAATATGATTGATTGACAGTCGGCTCAGCCAACGGTATCCGCTCTTCATCTGCAGCTGTCATGCTACTGCGCTTAGTGAAGCAACCAGCCGTTCGTATAAACCCAGTGTCAGCTAAACGTGACTACCATTTTACTGTCAACATGTTAAACGGTATATCCCGCTGTAAACATCTAACGGCAGCTCCCCAGGTGTGTCGGCTGAAGGAGCTGAGCATAAAGCTAGCTTTGATGGATATGGGGTGGGCGTGTTCACATCAACTTTTCAAGCAACATGCTTGAAAAACAGAGAAACAGGCCTCAAACTTCTTTTCAGAAACTAATACGTCATTTCACTTAATGCTTTGTTCATTGTTTTATAGTCCATGGTTTTGACTGCTTCATGCTTGTGAGCTGGGTTTCAATCTGTCCAGGGTGTACCCCTGCCTATAACCTATAAGGAGCTGGGTTAGGCTCCAGCAGACCCCCGTCACCCTGTACAGGATTAAAAAGGGTCTAGAAAATGGATGGATGGATGGAGCTGGACTTCTTCTGTGGTGCTTGGCACGAGAATTTTGCGTGGAGCCCTCTACTGGTGACCCCACTAGTTGAAAGGGCTATTAACTGACACTTATCCATTTTCTATACCCGCTGAATCCATCTACAGGGTCACTGGGTGACTGACAATTAATTCAAGTTAATCAAGCAACTTCTTGCCGGCAGTAAATTGATAGTTAATTGTTTATATTCTTACCTTTACAACTTTTAAAATATGTTTGAACATTGATGTTTCCCTTCCAGATGTGCCTGCTGCCCAGTCCATCTGCAGTTATCCACCCACATACCAGCACATCTAAGGCATGATACTGCCAACAAGCTCAAGATGAGTAAATATTTGTCATGGAATGGTGAAATTTCTCACTTTCAGCACTTGGTATGCTTTCTATGTTCTACTGTGAATAAAATATGGGTTAATAAGATCTGAAAAACATTGGTTTGCAACGTGGGCTACATTTCTGCTTCAGCTGAACTACACTGTTAGAGTCTTCCTCTATTGTTTATTGTTTCTTTGGCCTATGTACCGGATAGAATGGTCTCTCAATTTGCTGCTGTTTCATGAATGATCAAGATGAAGATCAAAATGATCAATAGACTTAATAGATTCATTGTCAGTAGAGCAGACGTTGCCAGGTAGAGCATATTTTCCATAAAACCTTGTTGTTTGAGTAGAAATAACACATTTCGCTGCCTATACTGGCTTTTCATTGTCTGTCATGAATAGTAGCAGCAAAGCAAAAAGACATAAATGTCTCATAGAGAAGAATTTCATTCACAAGTCACATCTTAATCCCAGTTTCCATCTATGATAAGGCATATCACAAGTTTTCTGCTACCGAGACAAGTTCACTGTTTCAGTAGCAAAACCAGCTCCTCAAAACTTTCCTGTTTTTGCTTTTATCTGGAATTTCCCTTGGTAGATGCTTCATTCTGTTCTTTAATGACTATTTATTCTCCTCCGGTTACAACCCATCATATCCCGTGCATTGTTAACAGTGGGAGAAAAACGCAGAGCTCATTATATCACCGTTCCAGCAATTCAGCCTCAGACTTAATATTAACAAAAGCAGCAGTTTGGGTTACAGTTTGAAGAGTAAGCTTGTAGCCAGGCTGCCCTGCGACTATCTCTCTGTCTCCTGCTGCAGTGGGTAATAATAGCTGTTTTTCTTATCTGTCTTCTTTTTTTTTTTTTTTAACTTTTATTGCCTCTGGGATGACAGAACAGACAGTCCACTGTTGAGGACGACATCATGGGCAAACATGCCGCTTTTCCCATGAAGCCTCAGCTCTGTGTGTCCTCTTAAACCCAGCACTGCCTCTGCAGCAAAAAACACAAGAAGGTATCACATGACCTCCAAACAGAGGTGAGTTAACTCATCGCAGAGCCTCAAGTAACCACAATCGGGTCACACAGCTCCATCACCTCTTTCCGTTTGTAGTCAAACAACAAATGTCGACCTGCAAGTTTTTTTTTTTTTTTTATCCAGCATAAACATTTCTGCAGACCAGTTTATGATGAGAGCCTGTAATATAGAAGCAGTACTAGTCAACCAAATGATTGTTAG
>JAOWBL010000023.1:14260551-14279612 GCA_028564865.1 Zenarchopterus dispar
ACACACACACACACACACACACACACACACACACACACACACACACACACACACACACACACACACACACGTGCACTTTGCACAAATGCATATGCATTCTGTGAGCCTTTTTTCTATCCCCGGGCTCTTCTCTCTATATAAGGGAGGGATTGTGGGGGAAGGAAGCAGCGCTGATAGTCGTGGGGGTTGGGAGACGGCAGGAAAGATGCAAAGAGAAAGCGAGCCTGTGTGGACAATGATGGTATAAACTAGACTTTATCTTCTCCTGAACTGAGCCAAGGTTGACTGAAGTACTGAAGATAAAGCTATTTCCTCTCTAAGTGGAAAGGTTTGAGCAGAAGAACAGGATGTTAATAGGTCAAATGTGATTTTTAAGACATTTTTAACAAGCGTGTGGTGGCCTCTGACTCTGTAATTGGCTTGCTTTTTATCTCCATAAAAGAGCAAACTCAAGGTGCTGCTACAATTTACTCTTTAACGCCACTAATAAACTAGCCTTCGTCTTGTGCTCACTCCTCTGATGTCTCAGTGGGGTGCAACATATAAAGCACAACTATATTCTTGTTTTTCTTTAATTCTGTGGAATATTTATATATTTGATACATACATCTATCATTTTCAAGTTTATATCAGTTCCTTTTCAGCCATAAAATAGCAGAAAAGCTCCAAACATGTTTCTTCAGGCAGCAGCGCTCTGCTTCAGTAATTCACTGCTGTCTTGTGTGGCACCACTCAACATCAACAAGTTGGTTGATGCCCTTAAATGTAATGCAGTTTTTGCAGTGATGAAATAAGCTGGAATGTGTCCATGCATCACTCCTCCTCTCTGAAAGGGAAAAAAAAATGTCACATTCAAGATGCCACATGCTGGCATAAAGCCTCACATTGTCCATTCAGCCTACTCTGTATTCCAACAATTGTCTCAGTCATTTCTCCACCCCATTCAGAGTCATTATGCCGCACGGTTTCCCTTTGTTAAAACAGTCCTTGACGTTTTTTTAAAAAAATGTCAACAATTTGGGGAGAATATCTGAATACTTCTGACAGCTATTGCAAATACGATTTGATTTTAGACCTCTAACATGTACCGGAGGCGTTACCACCATGACGTGTGTGGTGAACAGCGATTACGGTGTGTACGGCTCAGTAAAACTACTTAACAACAAATCAGTTGGAATAAAACTCATTTTTCTTAATAGTTTATGGTGTCACCGGGTGTCCTTCCTGCTTTACTTCATTACAATAGAAGACCCTCTTTTTCCTTTGGACTACTGGTTCATTTGTGCTTTCAGGTTGAACCATGGCCATTTCTCTGAGGATCAGTTAAATGTTATGCTCCACTACCTATATGTTGGGCCATTATTGATTGGTTTGCATTTTTTGAGTGCAAGATGAGAATGCTGCTTTTAGAGGTGAGCCTGACTGTAAAACCGGTGAGAAGTTATGTTTTAACCCTTTGTCAGATGTTCTGCATAATACAAAATATAATTACAGCCATTGTGATTTACCAATTGATTATTCCAAATTGTGATTTCAATTTGAATTTGACATGTTCATCCTTAAAGTGTTTTACCTTCAAATTGCTTTTTTTTTTTAAACAAAGTAACTAAAATAGTAAATTTTTCAAGAAAAAAAAAATCTCTTTCAAATGACATGATTTGTTACTTTTCTCCATTTCATATAGTGTAAAGTGAATATTTGGGAATTTCTAATGGTATAGCATTAAAATATTAGATTTTTTTTCATTCTTTTTTAAACATCTTACAGAGAAAATAAAATAGTTGACATATTTAACCCACATGAAGAGTTTAAGATTATTACATGTTGAGAATTGTTGTAGTTTAGTTATTACAGTCTCCTAACAAACAATAACAGCCAAACTTGTGATTGTAACCATTTACGTATATTTTTAAACTGACATGACAATTTAACAATTGTCATTTAAATTAGAATATGATACAGAAGGTGTTTTTAAAAAAGGTCATGAAAAGTAGAACTTATTTCAAGGCCCACTGTTGGGGAATTTGAATACATGATTAAGAGTGCCAGGCCATCAGAAAAAAAGAAAAGTGACAAAAAGATGCAGCTGAAAGAGGTGAGATGAGGAGGAAAGTGACAACAAATTACATCACTGTAAATAATTTAATGACATCCTACATTTGAAGAAAAGTAATAAAATGCTATGCAAGGAAAGACTGGGACAGCAGAAGACCTAGAGATGAAGTGACATGTACTGTCACCCCAAGTATATTTTAAAAATGCTCCTTATGTGAAGCAATGAAGCAGGGAAATAAAAAGTAAAATGTCCAGCAGCCATGCTTCATTCACTGTGAGTTTCCTCTCCCTCCCCAACTCTGCATATATGAGGAAAACACTAGATATCCTGTATGTCAACAATCACACTTCCTTAATGATTGCCATTTTTTTAGATAATGGCAGGACAGCAGCAGCAAATATATAGCACATAAATAGAACAGAAAAATGATTTGGAGTAAAGTTATTTGACATTAAGAAACATACCTCCTAGACAGGGAACAGTTGAGATATGAAAGATCTCTTGGTTAGCTCATAATTTAAGAAAGCTTTGTGTTTTTCCATTGATCATGAAATTAATAGCATGAAAATGAAACTTCTTGGGATGTTGCAGCCCAATTAATTTTTTTAATCCAAGTTTTTGATATCTGTTACCCTGACCCTGCTCCAATTGCTTGCACATGCACCACAAGTGCTTAATGGCACGCCCAGCCACTGAATGTTTCATTAACTCTCAGCCAAATTTTGGCACAAAACCAAAAATAGAGTGTTGTTTTATAAAGATAAACATCTCAAGAAATAAAACTAAAGTAAACAAGTTCTTGTTGTGCCTCTGTGGTTTTTCCTTCATGTTAAAAACAACTATTTTGTTTTTTAGGTCGATAAGTGAGTATGGACATTCATAATTGTTTGCCTCGTTTGTGGGCCCTGTATTGGACACCAGTCCACTTGTCCATGTGTACCCTGCCTGTCTAAACATTGGGATTGGTGTGGGTATAGAAAATAACTGAACCACTGACGCCAACAGAAAACAGCAGAACCAAGGATGAGATAAGAAGCTGAGCATCATCAAACTGATGCCTAATGAGAAATAGACATAATTGGTGCATGTTTCAGCAGCTGGAGGAAGCCTGACACCCATTTCAATCGAACTGAAGGATGTGGACTGCTGCCTCTATCAGGTTAACACTAATCACCTCTCACACATTTCCCAAACACCCTCGAGCTGAGGTCAGGAAATGGCCCGAGTCCTGAACAGAAAAACAAGCTGTAAACAAAGACTCCTGCTCTCTGTGGACCATGGGAGGGATGAGCGAGTGGGGAGTGAGGGAGATTTTTCTCACTACAGTAACAGAAAAAAAAAGTATACTAAAATCCAATATATGAAAGCAAAGATAGGAAAAACATACAGACAACAGTTAACCGCTGATAATGCTTGACTGTAAGAAAAAAACATGGTCCTATGGCAAAATAATCAGTAGTCTAGCCATTTCTTTTGACTTAACACGACTGAGGATAAATACTGAGATAATTTCCTGCTCTTACAGTAACATTACTAATCCATAATATTAATCATGGCTTCATTCAGACACTCCCATGAAAGTGACAGAGGGCTGTGATGCTTACATCACATTGGCTGTGTTGCAGGAGCAAGTAAGTTTAAATAAAAACACTAAAGTCAGTTTTCTGACTGCAGTATAACAATTCATATCAGGTCACTGTATGGAAGTGGTTAAAGCAGTTGAAAATACCACTTTTCTACCCATTTATGCTTACTTAACAATAATAATAAAGTCATTGATAAACAGTTAAAGATGTTATCACTGCTTGCATGAGAAACTGCACCTACATACAACACTGTGCAAGTGCTCAGTTTCTTATGACGCCATGTAATTTTGTCACAAAAATACATCTAAGAAATATACTGTGTTAAAGTTTAGAGCAGCTGAAAATATGAATATATGGTGAGCAGAAGGTGCAGTCAAACCAGTGGAAGTTTTTTTCTTTTAAATTATGTGGCTCAGACGCTGTGAAAATATGACTTCAGTTTACTGCTGTAGTTAAATCTGTAAAGAAGGCTTGAGCATCACTCTCTTATGAATTTAACTAAATGACCTGTCAGACTTCTCGTAACAGCTGATCTTGTGTCGGATTAAGACTTGTTGCCATTGTCTTTTAATCCGACAGCTAAAGTTCAGACTTGCCACGCTAAAAGTTATACTCGATTACTTGCAACTAAGTGGGATCACACCAAAAAAACATTACGAAAAAAAAAAAAAAAAGAAAGACTGGAGGGGTCATTCAGAAATCTCACTACCATCTTCAGCAGCCTCTAAATTTATAGGAAGTAGTCGGTAAGTGGCTAAAAACACCGTATCCCTGGTATTATACATCCACTATCCTCATGTCCTCTAAATAACATGATTCAGCCAAGTAAAATGAATTTCCAAACAAACATCCTTTACCAGCAAAATGGAAATGGGTTCAAATGTGGTAATATGGTACAAACCTACCTTTTGCAGAGAAGTGGTCCATGCAAATATTAACACCTGTCTCCTTTGCTAGTTGTCGACTGAAATGATTAACGGTGTACAGTACAGTCACTCATACCGATTGATTTCTGGTGGTTCTGTGCACTGCCCTGCTGCTCAACAAGATAGAGTAAAGAAGAAGTAAAACCCTGTGGAGGAGAAGAGACGAGCCTTTATCTGTCTCCGAGTCTACTTGGCTGCTGGCTTGTGTGAGAGAGCGGCAGATTGTGTGACAGTCACCTGGATCACTGAAACATGTGATCAGACAGGCTGGCATTAATCCTCAAAACTCTTTGGAGACTACAGCTAAGATTTTACAACATCCTAAAGTCGTAACCTAAGTGAAATAAAGGATTTACAAGACTTGTTCATATAACGTAACACTTAATTAAATATGCTGCGATTTAAAAAGAGAAAGTATTCATAAATCAGCAAAAAAAAATGCATTTATGCTCATAACAATAGGCAGACAAGGACAAAGCCTGCTATAGTTTCACTCTTATATTCATATTTCCCCCTTTCTTCCCACATATGTCAAAGCTGACGCGCATAAATACATACAAACATTCAAACCACGCTTCCCATGGAGTGTCCATTCTCGGGGAAAAACGGCCCCCTGGGGACGCACAGATTAACACATGACAGAGCTTGTTAACCCTGGACAAAGAGAGATGCTAATCTTGTACAGTCGGCCTCGACTGTCCTCAAACTGAATAGAAAGACACAGAGAGGGAGAAGTGTTAAAAAAAGACAAGTTAACAAGGGAGGTATATGCACAGTATGTCCCCTCAGTATGTCCCAGAAACAAGACAATACTGTGAAGAGGCAGGGCTTGAGTGTCTGTCAGCTCCAAAACAATAGGTGTAGAGACTGAACCCAACGACAAACAGGGGCCCAACTCAACTACGAGGGCAGTACTACGACCTGGCTGAGCTCCACCGCCTGCAGGGATGAGCAGCAGGGCACTGCAAATCTCGTCTCTGTGGATATTGATCAGACTGGAGAAAGTGGGGAATGAGGCAGGCAGCTCCACAGATGGCCAGTGGACAGAAAGAGACAGACAGAGGAAGTGCATTAGTAAGGCAGGTTCCTCTAATGCTGTTAGAGCTGTCCCCTGGGAGATAAGGGAGGCAGAGATGACATGGATTTAGGAATGGACAAAAAAAAGGGGGTGGGTAGATGGGTAAAACGGACAAGGGCAAGGATAGCCAGTTAAAAAAAAAAAAAGAAAAGATGCCAAAACAAGAAGGAAAATAGAGGACCCGGCAGAGAAACTAAGGCTAATTTGTAACTTGAAGAGCTGCTGGATCATCTCCATAATGGGCTGTCTGCCCACAAACAAGCTTCTCTCTGGGGGTAAATGAGATCAGGCCAGCCCAGGACCAGCTGGTGGCTTGGATCAATGACACTAGATCCAGCAGATATAGAGGAGGCGGGCAGAACCTAAGCATCTGGACAGGACAGCAGAAACGCATCCAAATGGCTCCGCCGCTCTTTCGAGGTTGCGCTTGGGGGCATGGACAACCACACTCAAAGTACAAGTGGAACGACTGAGTCCTTAAGAGGATTAGATCCCGCTTGAAGTGGAAGACGGCACGTTCCAGATGGAATCTGATCTCACAGAGGTCGGCCGGCCGGCCAGTTGGACGGTTGACCAGGTCGGTGCCAGGAAAATACAGCTTTTCAAGGAATAAATCACGCACCAAACATCTGGCTATAAAACATCACAACATCTGGATGAAAAAAAATCTCAGAAACCATATCTTGTTCCACATTTACAGCAACTATAAAATGCATATAATCATCACTTTTACAGACAGCAGCAAACAAATCCAGTGAATGCCAGTGTGTGGCATAAATACCTATCATTCCAGACATGGCTGCTTGTGGTAAATGCCAGCCTGGCAGTATCTGACCACATCAGCCACTCTACATTCACAGACTATCAATATAAAAGGATCCTCCATCTCATCTGTGACCCAAAATTGACACGACACCTCATCCATCCTCCCACCAGAGGAATTAAGTGACCAAACCAAATTACTGCAGCTGCTGGTAAATAGAGTCTCAAAACTGCAGCGCCAGTTGCCAGCTGCGTGCACTGACAACTGTGATACCACCAACCGTGGCTGGGATCAAGACTCAAGAGCCCAGACAGCGGCCAAGTTTATCTCTGCTTTATCTTCACTGCGCAAATTCGCTGTAGTGCCCACGGCGGTTTCCTTGAGCCTCAATCACTCTGACAACAGAAGGAAATTCAGCCCAACACATTGTTTCTGTTGGTGTTTTGATAATCTCGAAACAAGAAACTATTGTGCAGTTCTTTCCATGGATTAGAAGAGCAGCGGAGAATGGTGGTAATTTTTTTAATGACGCCAAACAGAGTAAGGGCCGGGGGGAGGTTCGGGCTTAAAAAAAAGCCTGATGACCAGAGGCACAGGCTTGCCCTTGTCACTATTGAGAAGTTTAGAGTGGAGGGGAATTTTATTCTGAGTCACACACCCACCAACACCAGTCCTGAGGCAAAGAGCAAGACACACGGGTCTATTAATGCAACCCTCTCCGGGCTGAGCCATGGGTTGAAAGGCCAGCTGGGGGGCAAAATGGGTCATTTGAATAGCCCTAAAATAAAACCTTACAAAGACCAGATTAAACCACAGAACAGAAAGAGACAAGAAAAGAAGGTTCATCTGAAATCGCTTCAGTTTTTCCATCACTCATGACTAAAAAAAGCAAGTTATTCCTTTGACAAAGCTGTAAGGAAACACGGTTTGATTCATTAGAAATGTCATTACTATGTTTTTAAATGCACGCAGACTAAAGAGGATATCAGTCAATGGCAATGCACTTTTATTCACAGCGCAGTGGGTGTCAAACACCACAGACCTCCACCCCCATGGTTCAGATTCTTCTGACAGAGACGAGAGGCAGACTTCTAACAAAGAAAAGATCCAGCTAGATTCCACTCTGCTATGAAAAGGAGATTATGTTATCTAAATTTAATCGTTTTTAAAGCATCACAATAAAATGAAGATCACCGTTTCTCATTCCCGCTGCATTTTTCTTTCAATTTCCAATGATCAGCTTCGTTTATTGAGGTTTAGTTTGTGATAAATCCTTTTCACTGACAGAATGCCTCTGGTCATAATCCACATCCTCCGACTAATAATTTTTCAAAGTCCAACTCGAGTAACTTCATTAAAACAGAGCACGCCTTTTAATGGCAACCAAATTTAATTTCACATGATTGCATTAGGCCGCCTGCCTGTCATTTCCCCGATTCATCTTCCAGCGCTGTGAGTCAGCCATTCGCTCATCCCTGCACCAGAGGGGAGGGGGGAGGAAGGGGGCAACTTGCTGATTGCTTAGCCCACCTCTGGCTTAGGAGTCTCCAAGCCCCAGTGTGGCTGAGCCTAAAAGGGGCTCTTATTAGTTGTCCTGGGATGGCATTTACTCAAAATGACATCAACGTCGTGGTGGATCACCACATATTAATGGCCAAGCCATTCCCCACTGAGCCCACAAAGCTTTTTACAATTTATGCCGCTGTCTGCGCCACCTCAGGGGAAAAGGGCAGAAAAGCAATTTTGCAATTTATTATGCGTTTTTTTTTTTTTCTATCTGGTTTTGGGAACTGACTTGGTTTTCTTTTCTTCAGAAAGAAATATCATTCATCTTGATGAATTCACAGTCCAAAAAAAAAAAAAAGAACAGTGAGTAAGGGAGCCCCTGCAGCCCTTTTAGCCACAATAGCTGATCCTGTTTAGGGGGCTGATATTAATCACCTCTGATTACAAGCCAGCTGTGAACAACTCTGAGACACTTCAGCTTTACCATCTCCACGCTGCCTCTGAGGAAATGGTCGCTTTGGCACGCCAGGAAAACACCCCAAAGTTATAGTCTAATGTGTTTAAAATTAAAAAAAAAAAAAAAAAAAAAACCCAGTGAGCATCTGCAGATTTGCGATCTCGTCCTCTGGAGGCGACTGAGACATTTTCTCATCTCTCACTACTTTACCCATCACAGAACAATGGGATGGAGGATGGAGGAGGGGAGAAGAGGAGAAAGTTCAAGATTAAAAAAAAAAAAAAAAGGTAGACAAAATGGCCACACAAAGAGAGAAGACGTTTTCTAAATGAAAACATGCTCCCATTAAAGACTATTAAATTGCTGGTGGTTAAAGCTGCCGGCTCAGTTGAGCGAGCACGCAGCCTGCCACCGCCCCATCAGCCCCTTTATCTGAACCGGATCACCGACGGTGACATGACACCGACACAAAAACCTCACATTTTCTTCTCTTACGTTTAACAAATATAAAATTCACAAAACGAGCAACCGCAGGTCCGACACGTTGTGAAAACACGAGTAATGACAACGTTAAGTACAACAGTGGCTGTGGCGAGGGGTCACAGCCGAAAGGCAAGATGTTAATACGTTATCTATTTGCTTTAATTAACGTTAACTAGTTAATCAGGTTATTAGCCGGCTAGCTTAAGCTAACTACGTCTGGACCTTACCAGTCAGTCGCAGCGGCGAGCTAGCAAATCCTCTCCAGCTACGCCCAGTCTGAGCCGGTCCACGAACCCACGGAGCCAAGGACCGGGGTGAGCAGATAGTAGGGAGGGAGGTGACAGCGAAGCCGGGAATTGAAAAGTCGGGGCGGGGGCGTAAAAATGGCGTGATTGTGGAGCGATTCGAGCCAAGAAGACGCACAGAAAACTTCTGGGTCTCGAGCGCCGTTTTTCACAAGTGATGCGCGCGCCCTGGAAGGAAGAAAGGAGGAGACGCTTCACTTCGCCACACACGTGCGTGCGTGCGCGCGCACGCACACACACACACATGCACGCACACACGCGGCTGTAGACCGGTGAATGGATGGATGAGCAGGCGGAGGAGAGGCTGCCGCTTCCTTCACGTCCTGTTGGAAATCTCAAAATTCCAAGAGATTTTATTGATCTCGAATATCAATAACCAGACTCCGTAAACCAAATGCTGTTATCATAAATCATACATCATAAATCTATTTGTGTGAGCCAGTACCAAATACAGATATTACTGGCTGAGTCACATTAGTTTCATATTATCTATGTATTCCCCCTTGTCTATATAGAAATGCAAACTTTTCTCATCCTATTAACATTTGTTATTTCTATATTTTGATAATCTGAAGATAATTTTGTTACTAACACATATGCGAATAGCAAAAGTTTTTTTAAGCGTGTAATTAAAACACTTCATATCCAGACGACAGAATCTGATATGCAGTATCCTAGAAACAAGGAGACCCTACTGAATTGCGTAAGGTTAAATTATTAAAATCACTTAATGCTTACAGATATTGAGAAGGAATGGCCCAGCATTTTGGTCAATTTTTTTTTTTTGTTGTTGTTGTTGCTAAAATTACATGCCAACGTCACATCTTCCGATTGACGCCTTTCCGAAATAAGAAGAGTTGCAGTTCACTGACTGACCACTAGGGTCGGGCTCCAAAGTCGACTTGCCTTTATTGCTAGATTTCACATCATTGACAACGGTAAGAGGCTTGAATTGTTTTGTACCATATCAGGTAAAATTATCTGAAACAATAATTTTATGTATAATAAACTAGGGGCATGAACTTTTGATTGGCAGCTGGCTTAGCAAATGGCTGGCTATCATCACTTCCTCTTCAGTCATCATCAAGCTTTGAAGTTTCGTGAATCAGCCTGCAGCTTGCACTGTCCCAGCATCAGTGGACATTTGAAATGTGACATTCTTCTGCAAATGTTCTGCAGTAACTCCTCAGCTCCTCCGGCGTGACTCAGCCGAAGAAGATGGTAGCCATGGCTAACTGTGATTGACATAAAATGAGCGTGTTCCAGTTTTTCCACCCATTTGCAACATCGCACCACCCAGTAAAAGCAAAAAGGGGCTTTAAAAGCACTATTCAGAAAAACTATGGGCGACATCACTGAGGGTTCATCCAATATTATCTATTTCTTCACCAAGTTTTTTTAGCATAAAGAATGGACAATCAGGTGAGAGTTGGCTTTTCATCATGAAAAAGTAATAAAATGCAAATGTAAATCCGTAATTCAGTGGCTGAAGTGATACATATTCCTGATACTTCATGAGGCTACTACTATCTGTCTTACTATTAAAGGTAGTCATTAATCATACATACAGTTCACAGCAGAAACAGTAAGCTTGGGAATCTATAATGAAAGTAAAGTTTCAGCTGAATTTAGATGCTTTGTGATATTTTAATCAACAGTGAACTATTGATGCATTTCCATAAACTTGAGCAACTTCTGTTTTTATTATTTATATTATTTGAATCCCCCATAACATTATAATAATCCCCATAACAGCATCAGGCCTGAATTTTAAAAGATGTAGCAGTGCAAAAGAAACATGTAGAGTTTAATAAAACATCTGTATCTGCAGTATATATTTAAAAAATGGTGTTTGTTTGCAGGTGTGTTCCAGAGTTGATACATGTAAGTCTAAAAATGAGCTCCTTTGGAAGTTTACTGGAAGCAGGCTACATCAGCACCAATAAGTGGGAATACACTTAAATGGTTTCTGTTGCAGCTGTTTTTGGATAATATGATCAGTACGTCTAGGAAGTGCCATTTCACTGCCAGAGAAAAGGTAACATCTGCAACACTTTGCTGCTCAGGCCTGATCCTAACGACAAATAAAATGACTCAACATGTGAAAAGACTAAATGCCAGATTCCATCACTGTTTTATTGTCATATTGTTCATTAAGGACACATCCCACTTGTCTTTTGTGTTGTGTGTTCTGTTTAAACTCAGAAGTTGGAATTTTCAAGTTCCAAGTTGGAAGTTGCAACTGGAACACCTCCTGAAGTTGGAATTTCAACTCTGAAAGTTGGAGAAACTTCATCTATCCTGACCTAAGAATCTGTGGCTGCCAGTTGTGTCGACTTTGTAGTTTATAACAGTTCAGTTGTATTTTATTCACACTTAGGCATAAGTGCTGCGTTAGTATGAACTGATATTGATAACAATGTCTAGTAGTGGCAACATCTTGTTTGCAAAAATGCAAAAAAGAAATGCACACTAACATGAGAAAGACGTTAAATCACAACATTTGTCTTATATCTACATACAGACAATGGCATGGAAAAATTCTCAACAGGTCCCTCTTTTCTCCTTCTGAATTATAGTTTACTACGAGTCCCTGAACGGAGCATTCACCAGACAGCGCGCCATGCTGAAACTGAAAAGGGTTGAATAGCGAATAGCAAAGGAACTCTTCTTTCTCTAGGAACAGCCAATCACCTCCCCGGCTGGGGGATTATTCAAATGAAGGATGATGTCATCTCTTGCAAGTCACCCTACTCTCTTGTCCGAGTTTCTACCAGTTGTCTGTTGCCCTCCCCCCAGGCCCCTGCGCCCCTTTCTCTCCACTGTTCAAACTCTTTTCTTCCTTTCTCCACGCCCGACTGCACAAATATACACACTCACACTTTAAAGGTGGACTAGTGTTGCCCTACATGCCACAAGTTGCAATGTTACTGTTGCACCCGAGAGTCCATCGATGCATTTCAGACCTGTTGACTGTAAAATGGGAATTAAAACAGTTTCAATGAGATTATTTACTTTCTGCTGTCTTAAAAGTCAAATTTCCACCACATAGGTTGAAATCGTGCACCTGTCTTCAATTCCAGTTCGTCTCAGAGAAAACAGACCTAGAACTGGAAGGTACTAGCTGTGAAATGAGCGGCACGCATACGTTGTGTTTTCTCTCAGTCATATTTAGATGGAAAAGGGTGTCGTTTGAACGCTCCAAAAGCTTTTGTCTCTGTGTGCTGTGCTCCTCTCCAGAACAGAGCTTTTCATCAGAGACAGTCTGGGTGGGCACGCCGCCTGTCTGCCTGTCTGCCTGTCTGCTGCGCTGCGTGCTCAGCTCCCAGCAGCCGCCCGCCCCTGCCTACATGAGCCAGGCTTTTGTGTGCCGCTCTGTTCTGGACGGGCTTCTTTTCATGTCAAATCTGCGCTGGACTGTTCTTTTATCAAGTGCAGAACTGGGAAAAATTACATCTGCGTTTCTTGTTAGAGCTCAGGGTGGAAAGGTACTGCGCAGATCTGAAAATGACCACTAACCAGTGCACCTGAAGTCTTATCTTCTGGTCTTTCTTTATCTCTTTTGTCAGCTTTGCAGAGGGAGCTTTGTTTGGATTCCTCTAAATCAGAGTGACCTCACACTGCCCAGCTAGTTTCCTGCCCTGATAAACCTCAAATAAACGAGCATCTTCTTGTTGCTATGTGTTATCCGCTCTTGGAAATGAGCTTTTTCTTTTTTAAATCATCATTGGAGGCTAGGTTTTATCCATATAAATGCTTGCAGAGCTGATCAACTGTTTCATGCTGATTGGCAGACACTCCTGATGCTAAAATGGCACCCACAGATATGTGTGCAGGTGTGTGTGCTGCTGAAGGAAGGGGGTGGAAGTGGACCAGGAAGAAGGTGTGTACTGGGGCGCTCCATGACCGCACACTTGAGGCCGACGGACGCGTTGGCAAGGTCAACAGGGCGCGACAAAGAGAGGAAGGTGTTTTTTTCACACAGGCGGTGGTTAGCGGCAGCCGAGGCAGGAAGGGGCAGGGCTGTGTACCCCAGCGCACAGTTTCCGTGTTATTTATCTCATTGTTTTTTTCCCCTGCAGCTCCCAGTCCAACTGGGGCAGCCGCAGCACAAAAGCACTGGCACTCGGTCAATCCCCAAAACCTGGCTTCCAGTCAGGAGTCTGCCACCTTTCACAAACTCTTGCACAACGCATTAGTTATTTAACCAGCAACAGATACAGGCTTGCTCTCCTTGTGTTTCATTTATTCCAAATGAGGAGTCAGATTGCACACAGGACTGAATATCAGAGAGCTGGCACCACAGGCGACACACCCTTCACATCTGACCCTGTGGGTGATCATAACAAGCGGCTTCCAAATGCACAAGAGGCATCGCCACGTGCAGCACTTCCCACTCAAAGAACTTGAATATGATTATATTAGAAATGGGGTGTGAGTGTTCTGCTAGGGTGCAGATACAGGTTTGCACATGCAGCTGCAGCTGCTGCTCTCTGCGAACAGCAGGAGCTCCCTGAAGAACACCACATCCCAACACGGCATATCATTAGCATGCAGGATGCTTCTGCACTCCCTGACAGGCGTCTTGTGAATAAGGAAGCCAGCAAGAACCTCATTAATGGACCATAATCATAGATTAGAGTGGGTTACTCTGCACTATGTGGGTCAAACCTGTTTTAATGTAAATGGTGAATCTTGTGGTTTCCCGAAATCCAGATTCCAGCAGGTTTTTGTTCTGTTAGGGGTTTCAAAGGCTGCCATTTGAATACAGCTGAAACACAATCCATTAAATAGGTTTTCTCTGTGAGACTGTTGAATCAGCTTTAACCTGAAACCTGAGGATTTCCACAGTAGACCGCTTGGTTCTTCTCACTTTAATAACTTCCTCGTCGTCTCTCATAGCACCCTTCAGTGAATAACACGTGCAGGTCCTGAGTATACTGGATGGCGATATTGCTCCAATAGATGAGAAAACGAGTGCACACACATTTGCCTTGATCTTTCTCGTCTTTGCGTCCACGTGCATAATCAGCATGCACTCCACTTCCACTAAGGGTGCGTTGAGTAGAGGAGTAGAGTGTGGTGATGGCAGACCTGAAGGTCGAGTGCTTTGCTCGGGATTGCTCATCTTTAAAGAGAGGAATACTTGACCCCCATCTCATCGACGTGCACGTTTTTCCTTCCTGTCTCCTCTTCTTTGCCTTTCATTGGATTGATTTTTTGTGATTGGTTTCTTGAGGCGGCAGAGAGAGAATGCTCTCCCCATCTAGTGGCATCGGATGGTACCAAAAAAAAAAATAATGCAGCAAACATATGAACAATAGAAAACTAAAAACAAGTGATAGATGTCGTGTGACATCAACCTGCTTGGAATAAAAGACCTGCTCTCAGGTCTCACTCACCTAGAAAGGTGAGAAAACTGTCTGAAGCCAATTACACTTGTCTGTATGGTGTATATCTGTGCTTTATCATTTTATTTGATGGTGTTTTACACACTTCACTGTTATAACTGTTCTATATCGTTCTTTAAATTCATTTTAAAGGCGACTAAAAATGATAAAAGATAAGTTGATAAGTCTTATTAATATGACACAGAATGCAAGTCCCACCAGTCCTCACTTTTAGTGTCTGTCTGTCTTTTAAAGTTTATTTAAATGACGAGCGCATTCATAAGACAGAGAATCTGTACAGAAAAGAGGGGGAGACCCCACAATAACTCCAGGCCAATTAATTCCCTTTTAGCCATTATTAGTTGCTTTCCAATGTATATATATATAAAAGAAAAAAAAAACTTAAGACAATGAAGAAAGTGCAAGCAGACAAACCCAGCGAGCATCAGCTAACACCATTAAACAATTACAGCATCAAGGAGTTTCCTGTAATGGGCTGATTAAACTCAACAAACCGATCAATGTGCCGATGAAGGGCGATGTCGGCACAGCAGAGAGAAATATCGGCTTTATACCACATAGCACATGTAGCTGTAGAAAAAAAGGCAAAGATACAACGCAGGAATAAGAAGAAGTCATGTTTTCTGATTTTTTTCTTAAAAAGAGTAATTAGACAAGTGCTGGTTTGGAGAAGTACCTTTCCTCATACAACAATACAATAAACTAGCTATTACTGTTTTACCTTCGGTTTCAGTGCACTCACATTGTCATGGATTAAATTCACATGTAAAATAAAACACAAATAAAAACTTCACAGATCCCTATAGCACTTTAGTCCAACTTAACGAAGACAAAATACAGATTTAAACAAAACTGAACTTAATAATTGGACAACTTTTGTCCAAAACAATAAAATATGTGAAGTCCTTGGAATTAACTAGCTTTCTGCATTAATTTGCCATAAAATGTCATCTTCTAAGTCGCATATGTAATGTGCTAAAGTTAATAACAATGTTTATAAGTTAAAGCCATAACTGCAGGGAAAAAATAAGTGAGCCCTTGGAGGCAACATCGGGCTGAAGCAGACGCTTCTACCAAGTGCTTCAGGCAGCCTTGGATCAGACTTTTACAACGCTCAGAAGGAGTTTTGGACTATTTCTCTTTACAGAGCTGCTTCAGCTCAGACATTCGAGGGATACTGGAAAAAAAGGGTCGCCTGATGTCGTTCCACAACAACTTTCTGTGTTTAAAGTCTGGGTTCTGACTTGGTGGATCCAAAAATCTGGTCTTCTTTTTCTAAAGCCGTTTTATAATGAATTTGTAGTCCAACTCCAAACTTCTACCACGCTTCAACCACCCTGACACAATCTTGGAGGATATCTGGATAAACTTGGGACTTTTTTTTTTCCCTCAGTGACGGCTCCACCACAACTCATCACTGGGAGGACGTTTTGATTTTGATGTAGGGTGCGGACCGAGGGCATCTTCCATCTCACAGGGGTTAATGAGAGATGGGGAGTCATCTTGGTCGGCTGCCCACTCATACGAAGAGAAGCCACAGTGCTAAACACTGTGAGATGTCTTTGTTTTCTTTTCCAGCCTCATGCAAAATGACCATTCGTGATCTTAAGTCTTCTTTTCGTGAGTCATGGTTCACATCAGCAGATGCTTCTCATGAAGAAGAAAACTAAGATGTTTGAGTGTCTTACATCAATCCCAGTAGCTCTAAACTACACCTCCAAGCTCAGCTCATTACATGTTTTCACTGGAGTAATCAGTCTGGATTTACTTGCATTTTCCTCAGTCACTGGAAACATTTCAAGGGGCCTATAACAATTTTCTATGTGACTCGACTTATCTGCAATAATGAATGTTTCCTATTGCACATAAAAAAAGTACATTGTATTAGTGTCTGTTTATGGGATGCACAAGAAACAGAAACTATGAAATGTCATGGACTCTGGGCTGTGAGGACTTTGCAAGATCACTGGTCCTGTCTTGTGTGATATCGTGCAGAATTCCTTTTCTGGTCGTGGTCTTCAGAAATCCAGCTGATCAGGGGATGCTTAACTTACCTAATGCTAAGTGAGTTCTGCCTGGAATTCAGCTTGTTAAACAGCATTAATAAGAAAGCAAATATGAAATCATAATGTTAAAAAACAGTAAGCTGCCAGAAGGAAGCTACATTAGCCTATCTTTGCTGACAAGTCTGCTTCAAGATCACATATTTAGGTGTATTTCATGACAATCACACATAATTACTAGTGACAAATCAACAGGACAAAGAATGTGATTAAATAACTGGCATAAAAACAAGCATCGTTTCCTGGAGTTACTGGCCTCTGCCTTTTAAAAGCGTTATACAGGAGCACAAAGTGCTGCTCTTAAAACATTCCAGTCAGTTGATGTGGCTTAAATCTGGATTATTCTATGGTAATAGCAGATAAAATTGTCAGTCACCTGGCTCCTTAGAGCAGAAACAGTTCATACATATTGATGACCAACTGCTTGGCTCCAGGGCTTGTCCTTCCTCGTGCAGCCACCATCTCCTTCCAGCCACAGGAAGATATGAACAAAGAAGATGAGGAGCAAGAGCGAGCAAATTACTCTGAAGTGGAGGCACTGCCTTGAATGAAAATGTTGTTGAAGCTAATGCATTCGTCTTTTTTTTCCCCTTTCTCCATCTTGCCTGGCTGATTCTTTAGTCTTTTCGACCACTGTTGAGGTCCACAAGACTGCATTATGTAAATTGAAATAATCAAGAGGCGCCAACGTCACCAATGTGAATAGGTGGACAATAAAAACCTTGTAGAAGGTGGATCATTCAAGTGAAAAGCTGCCTTCATTCCTCTTGGAGGACCTCATGTCCAGACTGCAGCAATGAAAGTGTTTACTGGCATTATGCATTTACTCATTTAAGCCCTCACAATCTGACGTTTCAGAAAGACACAATAAATTATTCATACAGTACAAAAGCTGAGGCAGGTAATTTGGCCTAAGACTGCGCTGTGCCGTCCACCGTTCCAGAAGAAATTTTAAATGCAAAATTCAAATGCGGGCAGAGAGGACAAAGTGGTCCAAGGTCAGCAAGTTCAGTCTTGAGGCGTTTATCTTCCCTGCTGAGTGGCTGGAAAAAGGAGTGTAACTGCAGTCGGCTGTCAGTGGAGTGGAAATATGGCGCTTTAAAGATAGAGGACCCAAAAAAAAAAAAAAAAAAAAAAAGCAGCAGCACTGAGAGTGTCTTGATCTTCCACACACATGCTGGATCCGTGACATCCTCCTCACCAGTCACAGCAGCAGAGGAAGGAGCACGACGGTCCCTCGGGCCCACGGAACTTACCAGAACTGGGCGTGTCTGTGCACTGAGCGATGAATGCGTGCAGATCTGTGGAGCGAACCTGCTCCTGAGTTTGGGCCTGTGGGAAGACATCAAAGCTGAAGATTTTCGAAGATTAAACAGAAAATACAGCTCTTGCACTGATGCGAGAGTAAAAACAATTCAGACTTTTTCTTCAGTAATCGAACAGAAGACAGGACTTAAATCGTTCCTGTCCAAGGTAGACGTATTTGCTGTTTTGCTGACAGGCTACGGCCAAACATGAATTTATCAGTTAGCTCCACTGGTAGCTAAATGAGACTTGGTGAAAACCCACTGGTGGTGGCTGTCTCCCTGTTGACGGAGAACCAAGTCTGCTTCAGAATCACATATTTAGTGTATTTCATTACAATTACGCATAATTACTAGTCACAAGTCAACAGGGTAAGAAAATGTTATTAAACAGCTGGCATCAAAGCAAGCATCTTTTTTCTGGAGTTACTGGTTTCTACCTTTTAAAAGCGTTATACAGGAGCACAACAAACAAACAGAAGAGGTGAACAAATTTGGACTTTTGGCCCTGAAACTTGCCATCCACAACAACGGCGAGACTCAAAGGTGGCCAGCTGATATCCAGCAGTCCTGAATCCGGGCTTCTGCAGATGAAATAATGAAGAGATATGCTGGCCACCAACATGGTCTTTCCTCTCATCATCTCTCAGGGATTCTGCTGACTGAGGCCCATCTCATTTAAAGTGGTAAGAGGCATCTGCTAAACTTTCTCTAACAATAAAGTAAGCGATTCCGTCAGTAATCTGAACGTGATCGTGTCTGTCTGACGCCGGCTGTAATCAGCTGTGTTACACAGGGGGTCTGATGTGAAAGACTTTGGTTGAAACGGTTGGATTTTATTTTTATTTCATTGCTGTCTCTCTCCGTCCATCAAACTCTTCTCCACAGCACACTCTCCTGTTGACTCATTCCCAACGTTCTGAATACGTCACCTTGTCGCTCTGACTGTTTGTAGCGCTAAGCAACTCTGCACAAAAGCAAACTGATGAGCAACTGTTGGTGGCCTCTTGGATTGGGAGGCCCACCCATGGGTCTGATCTCCTCAGCTAATGTGTAATGGGTCTTAAAGCTTTACCCACGTCAGCAAATGCAGCTAGGTGTGAAGTTAAGTTGAGATATAGAT
>JAOWBL010000023.1:14287071-14305213 GCA_028564865.1 Zenarchopterus dispar
CTCCCACTTGAGGTCCTGGGTGATGGTGGTACCCAGGAAACGGAAGGAGCCCACAATGGAGATGGGGAGATCCAGGAAGGCAAGGGGGGATGGTGGTGCTGAGACTTTCCAGAAGTCCATGATCAATGATGATCAGTGATGATCTTAGATGTGTTCATTTTTGTCATAACACCAAGGAGCAGAGGAAATCACTTCTGATTTTCACCAGTTTAAACTTTTGCAGCTTTTGGGGTTTCTGACATCTCTCCATGAATGACACCATGTGATTTCAGTTTGACCTTGCTGGGAAGTTCACCCGTGGAAAGACTGATAGCCTTCTTAAATATTTTCCACTTGTGAATAATCTTTCTCTCTTCTCAGATTGATGAACAGCAGCAAATGCTTCTCTAGAACAATGCTGATATCTTTCCTCCTTGGAGCAGTGTTAAGACACACATGAACCTCCAGACCAGCCAGCTGAAAACATCTGTTTTGATGGAGGTTTGCTCTGCATACCTGCTGAGGATCATTTGATTAGCAGGACCTTGTCAATTCCTGTAGAAACACACTACTTTTACATTTTGGCATATTTTTTAACAAACAATGACACGGTGTAATATGTCACTTGTTATTTATCAGGTGTTATATTTATTTAAATTTACGACCTTGTGAAGACACGGTAATTGTGGGAAAAGCCCTGATACATGAGGTCCTAGAAATGAAAGAGGCTCTACTTTCCTCTTTGTGTGTTCATGTGAAGCGTATGTTCAGCAGACTGCTGCAGTGAATACAGACGGAAAAATGAATGCAGCACTCGGGCCGGGATAACACACACACACACACACACACACACACACACCCAACCTCAGAATAAACCAGCCGTGAAACGTAGCTTTTCTTCTCTCTCTCTTTATATAAGACAAGATTTCCCATAAGTCCTCTTTTCTGGGGTTCATGCACATCACAATTTATTTGAGTTTTCTTATTTGAACAAAAATGGGTTAAAATAACATCCTCAGTGCTGCTCTGTTTGTGAATTTTCACTTGAACCCTGATTTTTGTTGGAAAAGTTATTAAAGTTATCTTCGACTGAGTCGGGTAAAATCTCCTAGTTTCAGAGTATTTACAGTAAACTGCCCAAAATATTTAATTGTTCTCTCAGTGGCCAGGACATATTGATAAAGCTGTTCTGATGTGAAAAGAGCAGCAGAGGCTGGACAAAATGGCAAACCTTCAGTTCTCTGTTAGTTAACCACAGCGTGTTGTTTTGTCACTTTGACAGTAGTGAAAGTAACGACTGCCAAACATTCACACAAGCTCACTGTACATGTCTTCACCCCCCACCCCACCCCCCTTCAAATTCAACATAATTCAGAGGTAAATAATACGACTTCCACATTTACCTGACAGCAGTAGCTTCCAGTTATTTTACAAAATACAACTCATGCACACAAAACACATAAAAGTTTACAAAAATCTTACATTTCACAAGAACTACATGACAAAAAAGTTCAGATAAAACAATTTATCTAATAAAGTCATTATTATACAATTTTGATTAGTAGGTTAGAAATGTAATTCAAAATGGCTCAAAATCAGCTTCACCTAAACAAATAGCACCACTTACTATCCTACTTTTTACATTAATAGGAAATGATTATCCTGCCATCGTTTCGGAGGTCATATTCCTCCGTAAGCTGGAGCCAGTTTTTATGGTAATTTTGTTTCTGTTCTTAGTTAGCTCTTATTTAAGGACTTTGCGGAGAACAGAACACTTTCAAAGTGTCCAAAAATGTTTAGTTTTTGAAAACATGTTACGTAATGAGCTCTTAGACCAGGGGCCCCCAAAGTAGGTCCTTGACAGCGGCCCTCGAGGACCCACTTTGGGCACCCCTGTCTTCGACTACTGAGTGGAATAAATGTGACTGACCTGACCCAAAACTGTGGTTGGAGTTAAACAAGGAAACAATTCACCAGTGTAACAGAACACAGTTTCGACAGTGAAGTCCAGCCTCAGTTATTCTGCTGTTTTTACCTTAAAGCTCTGATCATGTATATAGTTACCATTTTCTGCTGTTAAAAACATATTTCTATTTAAATTCAATGCATTTTTGTACGTTTTTGGTTATGCTATGGTTCACTACGTCACGTAACCGTACAGAGAATGCCAACAACTAAAGCAACAATATTTAATACAATACTCAACATTTGAAGCGGATCAAACACACTAGGTATGCCAGAAAGAAACCAAATATCCATTCTTGAGATAACTTTAAATGTTTTGATCCATTTCAAATGTTGACAACTGTGTGTAACTTCTGTAAAAGAGCTTGGAGAAGTCTCACAAGATCCCCATGACACTGAAGAGGAAGACGTTGGTATAAATAATAAATGGAAGGATAACAGCGGCGTTACTATTAGTATTAGGAACTACGTATCAGAACTGAACCAAAAATGAGAAAGAAATGGATTAACCCCCTTTCATTTCTCATCCTGTCTGCTGAAATTTATTGGGGAAATCTAAATGACTTTGATTCAACTGCAACGTCATAACTTATAAACAAAACCATTTACAATTTTTTTTTTTAATTTGTAGAATGTAAACTTCAATGTTACACATTCACGTCCCTTATAAAGAAAAAGTAATAATTATGCACATAAACTCTGATACAATCCAAACTCAATGTCCACAATATAAATCTAGAAATTAAAGTTGTGCTTGAACTGGAATGTAACAAAAAAAAGAGAAAGAAATAAAAAAGGAAATGTTTGGACCTCTGGGAGATCAAATGTCATAAATTGAGGATTAATTATTATTTTTTTTTAATTAACATTATTGAAACCAGAATCCAATTCTTTATCAAGGACAGCTTAGTAGACTATTATTCAGCTTAGCGTCCAGTTTTATTGTATTTTCATTAACATAAAATTCTGATTCATGTATTGTCAAAAAAAACTGTATAAATGCTGTATAAATCTGGTGATCTGTTCAACTTCAAAAAAAAAAAGAAACTATATAGTATAGTCAGTTACACATATTTATGTTTTATGATCTGTGTTTGATACAAATAGAAAACAAAACAACTTCATATCACTTGAGGAGGTGAAAGAAGACAGTGATGATACATACAACCAACTTAGTGAATATTTTTTTTCCTCTACATGATGCTCAGTACAGCACCAGTCATCCATGAACAAAACCATCCCGTCTCATCAGTTCGCATGTAGAAATCCGATTACCGTCTTCTGGAGCAAACACCAGCCTGGACCTGGATGATTCCTCCTCATCCCACGCTGATTCATGCCAGCGTTCTCTCATCTACCATCCAGAGCCTTGTCCCTGGCTATAACCGACTCATTAAACTTGATCATCAGCGTAGTGCCCTTATGCCAGTGGGCGGTGACCTTGGCGGGGAAGCCGCTGTGTGTGAGGATGGCCTCCACGATGCCCGCGGTGAAGGCGGCACAGTTCAAGCTGCTGTTCTCTTTGGGCACAGAGATGTACGTGTTGATAAGCGGATCCTTCTCTATGATGTAGTAAGTCTTGTCGTCGTCGTTGGCCTGCTCCAGCTTGTCAGCCTCCTTACCAAATAAGGACTTCCACACATTAACCTGAAACAAGTGAAAGAAACTTGTTAGTTTCATTATAAAGTCAATAAATTCTCAAAAGCCTTTTAAAGTTCCCCACCTTGATGAAGAGCAGCATGTTGAGCACTTTAGTCTCCCTCTTCCCGTTCTTCTCCCTCAGCACCAGGACGTCCAGCATGCTGGCGCCCACGCTCTGACCCATCTCCGCCAGGCGCGTCTGGAGCTCGGACACGGAGTACACGCGGCTCTGACAGTACTGCACCATCTCTGAGAACAGGAGGGCGAAGGCGCTCAGACTCACTTCAGTCTTGGGTCGGGTCAGGGGTCGCTCCAGGATGGTGGATTTCCCTCGAGTGAACCGTGTGTCCATTTTCTGTTGGAGAGCAAGGGCAGACGCCGCTTCGTATCAGCTGCTGCTCACATGCATCACTGAAGCTTCATCAAAGGTCATTTTAATCACTGAGCACTGCCTTTGCATGACACCTGCTTAACTAGCTAAGAAATATGAAAATAAAAGCAGTTAGCACTGAGTTTAGGGTAAAACTGAAACTTCTTTCGTCTGTTACAACTTTTAACAAAAGCAGTAAAACCGTCACCACAAACACAGGCTAATAATTACCTGCTGCTTTATAGTACTTCAAGAAGTGATTTATAGTATTTACTAGTTATGAAATGGAACATATTACGCAATTGTGCTAAAAAACGTGTGGGTGACAATCAAGACGGCAACTTTGAGATAACAGTACTTCGTTTGTTGTCATCAAACATTACTTGTATTTCAAAACATTGTTTCTTTTAATAATTTGGAATTATATGATTTTTTTTTTTTTAAATAATGGACACATTTGGAAGTGAACTGGATTCTATTAGAATATCGTATGGATTTGACTGGATTGTTTTGAACTTTGTAAACTTTGCGTGCCTTGAGATGACTTTGTTGTGAACCGGTACTATATAAGTCCTGTAACTGGAACTGAATTACATGCGTTTATGCCTCCATCCACATAGCTCTGGTACCTTCAATGCTTCAAAAAAAGACACAGTTTTGTCACCTCATATTTAATCGACATTGTTTGAAACTGGTGATGTCTGTTAAACGCCTGTCACCTTGCCTCCTCCTTTCTTTTCAGGTTCACATTTCTGGTTGAACGATATGAGAAGAGGAGGAGAGGATGTGGAAACCGGGATGCCATCCTATTCTAGGACAGATTCCAGCTCCCACCTACATTTAAACTGAGATTAAATAATGTCATAAAACCCTGATAGGAAAGAAAAAAAATGAAACTTCCTCATACATTTGGACTGTGGTTAAAATTCCCAAATAATATGTGGTTTTGAACACAACAAACGTGAAAGGTTTGCAACCGTTTCTGATGGTCTAATAAAAAAAAGAAAAATTAACAAATATTAAAGAGGAAGCTTTTAAATATTGATTACGTCACTTTATATAATACCATTAAACTTTTAAGATCATGAATGTATGCTGCAAACTGACGACTTACTCGTAATGCAGGACTCATTTGATTGAAATTAAATTAATACCATGACTCTACCCGATCTCGAATAACCGGAAATTAATGGATGGATAATGACGTCATAACATGAAGGACTAAAACTCATTTGGTGACATCAATTATCGATAACTATTTAACCACTTCTCTTTGTTTCAGCATCAACTCAATGTTTCTTATTTTTTACCGTCACGTCACGCTACATAAACACATTCACAACATTGTGGTAGTTTCGGTAGATATATGGAGCCGTTGAGACAATATTTAGTTTTTAATTGTCTTATAAACAGCTGATCGATGAAAGCTGTTGCTAACGGTGCTAACAATACTAACCGTCATTTCTTTCTTCTAAAGACAACTCTATATGAACAAAACCAGGACTATAATTATACACTTTCGCAAACACACATTAAACGTTTTGTATGACCTAATTGTGTTTGTTTATGCCACGTATTTGTGAAATAAACCAACCTTATAGGGGATTAAACGGTTACTTCAGTCACTTCTTCCTCCTCCGTTTAAATACAAATTCCGCAGTGTTTAAATGGTATTGCGCCACCTCGTGTATCGGAGTCCTTATTGACGCTTGGATTTTTTTCTTTATATATATATATATTTTCGATATTTATGTATTTAGTTATTTTACTCTTGTGGTGTTTGTCATTTTTATTTGTAGTACATTTCTAACCACAGTATATGTTCACAGAACATTATCAGAGTATAAATTTGATAATTACAACAGTGAAAGCACTGAATTTTATAACCCCATCTGTGGCACACGTCCAACTCCTGCTGTGACAGGGCAGTTATCAATGTCAGCATTTAGTACCTGTTTCTAACAATTCAGTATGTCAACTTCAATTTCACCCAGCACCCCTTCTTCTTAAAAACAAAACAAAACAAAAAACAAACAACACACATTTACTCTCATAAGAATGGCTTTATAATTCTGGTTCTTCCATCAAGGATTACAATTACATATTTGACATTCATTATGTATGTCTAGACTCTACTGTGGATTTTCCATCACCCACAATACATCCACTTCCTGTAATTCTCGTCATGCAGCTGCTGCAAGAACATATATGGGACTTTTCCATTGTTGTGCAGGTATGACAGTAAAGACGTTATCTATGACAACTTAGACCATAAATCTTTTAATTATGGATTATCTGTGAGAATGTGAAAGCCTCAGTGTGGGAATATATTTCTGTCACTGCCACCAAGAACACATGATTCGTGGTTTTGGGACTTCCTCAGTTTTGCAGCCTGGCTTTACGTTTTCTAATAATTAACAAGAACATATGTGTTGCCTCAGTGAGGACTGCCACTGATTTGTTCAGTGCCAAACCGATATTCCCTGAAAGTTTGTTTCACAAGTACCAAATGTGTTAATGACGCCATTGCGATTTATTATGGAACTTCTGAATTTCTCCAAAATGTCCAGGTTGGTCACGTAGGAAGTCCTTGAGCGGCGAGGACAACACGCTACTCATATTACAGGTGCCAGTTTCCCACATGGCTGAGTTGGGTACACCAAGTGATTAAATGCAGGCGTGGCCTATCTAAACAATGTTTACAGCTGTTACATAACCAAACACCTACTCTGCATATGGACTTCTATAAATGAGAGGGAGGCAAGAAGGTGCACACATCTGACACTTGGATCGGCGTGTGTTCGCAGCTCAGGATGGATAAAGTCTGGAAACTAACCTTGGTTCTTCTGGTGCTGACTGGCAGTGCATATGCAAAAGGTAATCACATATAATTTTTTTTTTTTACAGTTTTTGAATGCGTTATCGCTTAGAGTAATTTATGCGTCAAGATCAAGGCAATGTACCAACTTTTATATACGTAATGTGCTTTATCTGTTCTGTTTAGCTGTCTTAAACAAACGAAACTCGTGTGCCTAATCAGAAAACGTCTTTAAAGAACGATTTATTGTAAATTCACATAAAATCAAAAACAAAACAAAAACCCAGGCAGATTCAGTGTCTGCATACAGACAGGAAACCAGAACTGCTGAATCAGCTGAGGAACAAGAGCATTATTGTTCACAGTCCTATATTCCTCCATGCAAGCTCGCCGTCACACACACCCATAAGTTCAGCCATGCCACCAGCTACACTTCTGCCTCAGAGGTGTTTTAGACATTGTCTTGCTGAACTAAGAAAGACATTTGCAGAATCTATCTTTAGACACACCTCATTTCACCTCTTGGTACACCTCTGAATTGGGTGGTTCGGAGCTATAACACTTTAAAAGCTGCACGCTCTTTAAGCCTGCTGCTATGAATAGAGGACGGGGGGAAAGGATGCTTTTGTACTGTATCTCGGCGGTATTTTGACTATAACAGGTCACAGACGTCACTGATGCCTTGTAGCAACTATTGTAAAAATATGACTCGTTTCAGTTAATGTTACTGCTTTCAACACCAGGCTAACAGTCACTTTACATAAAATGTTGAATTATAATTTATTTGCCTCATTTTCTTCAAATACTGTATTTCTTCTTTTGTTTTTGGAGGGGGGGGGTGTCTAGTTTCTTGATTTTACCATTCAGCTTCCTCTTACTTATAAAGTGAAATGACTAAAACTTTGCTTGTGTGTTTTTAGTCCTGTTTTCCTGCCACATGGAGGACTTCATTAAGGCAGTAAAGCAGGTGGAAGATGAGGAGTCTGGGTCTGGGTCGGAGCCAGCGGCTGTGTTGAAGAGGCTGCGCAGGGCAGCTGGTCTTAATGATGCCTTCATTAAGCACTTCCTTCCAGATGCTGACTTCGCTGGCCCTGAACTGGATGCTGACCTTTCAGACTATATTCACAAGGCAGTGCATCACAGAGTGCTGGGAGAAACCAAAGAAGAGGGTGTGGTTCTGACCCCTGATGGTACCACTGTTGCCCTCAAGCCTCTGCTCCTGGGCATCGAGGCCGGTTTCCTCTCTAAGACCAGAGGCCTCTACCATCTGACTCTGGCCAGAGAGCTCAGTGTTTCTCTGAGGAACGGCTCTCTTGACACGCAGCGCTTCGGACCTGACGGCTGCTGGGACAGTTTAACGTCTCCTCAAGTCTTCACCCTCTCCGATCGAGCGTCCCCCCTCACCACAGCTCAGGTCAACGGAGCCATGGACGGTGTGGTTCTGGGGACGGAGGTGTCTGCCAAATCCACTCAGCCGCTCAGGCTCAGCGGTGTGCTGACAGAGTACTACTGCCACCAGCTGGACAGCAGAGGACTGGACGGTGCCCCGCGGCTCATCAGCCGACGTCGCAGAGAGAACTTCAGAGGGCTGATCCTCCCTCCGGTGCTGGCCAGACAGGTAGTGAGGTCAATGGAACTGCAGCAGAAGCTGGCAGGACGCCCGAAGATGGAGGCGAAGAAGAAGCAGCTGATGGCCATGGTGAAGGGGGGAATGAAAGAATTTGTGCACATGTATATGGGTGAGCACCTTCCCAAACCACAGAGGAAGTGAAGTAATTCAGAAAACAACGTAATCTGTACCAAAAGGAAACATGCAATGATGATTCCTGTCTTTCAGATTGTCCACCCATCATTCCTCGGTGCATGTGGGGTGCAGAGCCCTACAGAGGAACGCCCACCAACCTGTCTCTGCCTCTGTCCTTCATGTTCATCCACCACACCGCCACACCAAGTCAGCCCTGCCTGACCCTGCAGCAATGCTCTGCAGACATGCGCTCCATGCAGCGCTTCCACCAAGATGACAGGGGCTGGGATGATATTGGATACAGGTAAAACTGAATCTGTTGTGTCCAAATATATCCTCTCCCAGCTTAGAATACCTCTGATCTAAGATCCCCTGTGTTTCCAAAGCTTCGTCGCTGGCTCCGACGGGCACATCTACGAGGGCCGAGGGTGGCACTGGCAGGGAGCCCACACTTTAGGACACAACTCCGTAGGCTACGGCGTTTCCTTCATCGGCGACTACACCGCCACCCTGCCAACGCAGCACTCCATGGAGCTGGTGAGGGATCGGCTGGCGTCCTGCGCGGTGGGTGGCGGGCGACTGGTGTCAAACTTCATCCTGCAGGGACACAGACAGGTGGTGAACACGGCTTGTCCCGGAGACGCCTTCTACAATGAGATCAAAGGATGGGAACACTTTGGAGTAAGCTGAAATAGTGACATACAAGCAGCTGTTAAACGAGGATAAACACTGGGAAATAAATGAGCTGGTCAAAGAAATCCAACTGGAATGTTCAGGTCTCTTTACCCAAGGCTCGTCCCATAGTCTTCCTTTTTTACCCATGCAGACATAAACGACAATTAAAACATACCAGGTTGTAATTCAGTGCATTCTGTTTATTGCATTTACCCTTAAGATGTCTCAACAGCTAACGTGGAGTCCAAACAAAACTGAATTGACTTTTACTCATAATAATTCAAATAATTTCATGTAAAAAAAGGTCTCAGTGCTTGTTTGACCACCACAAATGCTCGAGTCACATCCTTCTAAATTCCTTTTTCTTTTCTTTTAGGAGGTCCAGAAATGAAAACGACCCACTTCACAGACGAGTTCTGGTTAAACTAGAACTATGTAATAAATGTTTTGGTCTCAGGTGCTGCCGCCATGTCTGTGTGACTTATATTCACTCAAGTTTGTCACTGAACATTTGTGTTTTATGCACAGAAATATATTAATATGGTAAAGTGATGTTATATGTTTATTAACAGAAAATGTGTTGTAGGATTTGTAAATTTGGAGTCACTGTTATTTAACTACTGAAGTAACATTACACATTGCCATTTTTGCTCACAAGAAAAAAAAATCAGCTTCAAGTTTCGACAAGGCAACAATTTGTCGATAAGAATCGCTTTCATCAGCTACAGCAATCATCAGCGCAGTTACTGTGATAAAAACTAATAAATAAGATATGGCAGGTATATTTGTTGTTTTTAACACATCCAGATGAGTAAACATTTGATCCTCTTTCAAAAAGATAAATGCTATATGAACACAACCACAAGGAAAATGAGCTTTTACTCTTCAATTATTACACAAAAGTTGATGAAGTATTCCTTACTGGGAGGAGTGAGTACTACTTTAGGCGGTATTTTCCTGCTCAAAAGAAATAACTGCTATAAGTGGCTTTGTCTCATCCTCCATCAGCCTCAGGCATTAACTTACAGAAATATTTAATGTTTCTCATATGCAAAAAACCTTCACTTTCAACACATTTCAGGTTTCATTTCAAGTCTCGGTACAAAATCATTCTTTGGGATTTAAGTCTGGGCTTTGACAACCCATACTCTTTTTTTCTAATTTGTAAACCATTTCTTAGTGGATTTTCTGCTGTTGTGAAGATGATTCTATTAAAGATCCACATACAGTCGATGTTTTTTTTTTTTTTTAAACTTCTGGACAGTTAACCTCATCTCTTCTTCAAGCTCCCTGTAATTCTGAGTCCATATTTAAATCAGCGACTGCCAGCTGACAGTAAGGCAACTCCAAACCATAAAACCTCCACTGCTGTGCTTCAGAGCTACTGTCACATTCTCTGGAAAATGCTGCAAACAGATTTTCTGATAAAAAGGATAAAAAGCTAAATGTCCAATTCATCAAACTGTAACTTTCCTTTACTCTTCTTTCGTAAAACAAAGACTTTTTCTTGTCACATCTCCCACTAAAGTCACATTTTTATGTTCTTCTTGAATGCACTTTGACACCTACTGTTGCAAGAATTACCAGCAAATTCTGTGTTGAAATTCGAGGATTTAGGATTTTATGACATCATTTTTGTATTACTTGGCCTTAAATTCCTGGGATGGCCCGACTAAACTCTGGAAAAGTTCAATAAACCACTTGAAGATTTTTTAAAAAAAATTCAAGTGTATTTCTTTGGCAATCCTTTCCCAGAATGCAATAAATCGCTAAAGATCTTTTCATCTCCTCATTAGCGCTCCTTAGACAAGTACACTTCAGACTTCAGGTGTAAATACCACCTGAAGTTCCAGCTCGATGACTTTTTAAAACTATTTCTTAGCAGCCGGAGGCCAAAATTGACAAATGCAAATGACCAATATTCACAAAATTTTATAGTTTATAAAGGCCTTCAGAAAAATATGTCACATTTAATTGGCCCACAGACGACAGAATAATGAAGAAATACTGGTTTTCACTCACATTGACACACAATAAAGATTCTTATTACTTCTACTACTTTCCAATCACATTACTATTACTTCAATGTTTTTTAATTTTTCAACTTTAATATATAAAAAGGACGTGAAAATAAAAGTCTCACACCATTCATCCGATTTTCTCAAAACGTAAACTTAATTTAAAAAATAAATAAAATAAAATAAAATAAAATTCCAAGGAGGCGTAGTACCTCAGGTGGCCAGCAGGTTTCGCCAAATATCCATCCATCCAATAAATAAATAAGGCGTTTACTTTGGAGGTTTGCAGTATTTAGGGAAATCTGTTAAGTTAAACTTAATTGTAAAATAAAAGCAGCAAGTATTGTGACAACAAAGCGAGGTTGATATAACATGCCAGCCAATAAGAAAGGATTTACTCATTTATGTGAAGGTTTAAATCGTCTCCATTTGGCTCCAGACTGCCAGAGCTAGTATAGTTTATATTTACACGAAATAACTAGTATAATTTAGAAACATCACGTTCGTTCACACAGCTCACCGAGTATTTATCAGCTGAAAAAAAAAAGTGCTGTTTTTGACGTTCACACGCTGGACTAAATAAAGTCTTTCACTGAAACAAGCAGGCGGTGTTTACTCGAGGACAGAAGCGAGTGGGTCGTAAAAGTTTACTTATTAAACTTGTCCTGGTGGGTTAGCTTGCTCTCAGCTCCTCCGTCGCCCTCCCCGTCGACGTTACGTACGCTGCCGTGGCGTGCCTGCAAGCGAAATAACATGGAGTCCTCTGCCTGGCATCTCCACTGGAACCCAGCGGAAAAAGAGCCGAACTGCGCCTGAAAGCGCGAGTTCCTGCGCGGGGACCCGCCGTGGGGACTCCCGGAGCCTCCCGCGAGCAATCGTCGCGAGGCTTAAACGCTCAGCTGCGCCCTGGAAGTATGGCGAAGGGCGCCTGAACCGCCTGCCTTCCCTCCGCGACCCGCAAAACCAGGCCGACTTCGGTGAGTATCTGTCCCTGCAAATCCAAAAAAAAAAAAAAAAAAAAAGCTACCGTTTCCACGCGTCCGTGGCTTAAAAGACGCCGTGCGTGGATGCGACGGTGTTCCAGTCACCTGACGACAGCTGGATCGATACCAGCCGCGTCCTCTGAGGCGGCAGAGCCGAACCCGAGGGACACCTTGATGTGCCCGGGCATTTTCCTGCTCTCAGAGGGGCAGCAGGAGAGGACGTGGGCCTGAATAGAAAGCTTAGTTGTTTTATGTAACCACCTGGGCGCCCCATTTCAATCTGAAACACCAGACGGTGTGGAAATAGGTCAGACAATAAAAATAAAACTGTAGATGGAAACAAAGACACTCGAACCCTGACAGATTCTGCTGATTGTAGAATTACCTGGCTTTTTTTTTTGTTAAGTTTATTTCCAGCTGCATGCATAATTGTCCAGGAAACGTGAAAAACTGAAATGTGTGTTTCCAGAGGAAGAGGAGGCTGCACAATGTAGGAGCTCTTCACCAGTGGGACGCCATACTGTGCTCTGGGGCACCATGGAGCCAGATGGGCAACCCTCAACCCCAGGGACCAGCCATGGGCCTCCACCCTTCAGTTCAGCACAACCTCCTGAAACCCCAGCCTTCCTTAACTGCACCTTAGAGGTAAGAAACACCTCACTACCATTATCGCTCAGTGGTCCACCATGTACAGAACCTGTGTTGTGTTTCGTCCACTAGTCCCCGGGTTCTCCAAATCTGAGGGATGGACTGATATCTGCCAAAAGCTCGTGGGGCGCAGCTGGAGAAGAGGAGGAGGAGGACTCGGAGCGGAATGAGGGCCCTCAGCCCAGCCCGGACCCGGGAAGGAGCGCACAGAGGAGATTCAAGTCCTCAGCCTTTCCTTCCTCCCTGAGCTGGGACTCGGACTCTGAGAAAGAAACGCTGGATGGTAACACAGCTTAATGTTTATTATAGACCTGTTGTACACGTCCCCAGAGGAGCGCAACAGCGCAGCCTGCAGCACAGCCAGGAACAGTTCAGAATCGAGCTAATACACTATAAATCGGATCAATGTACCTTTCACCGTTGTGTCCTTAAAGTTCTAAATGTTTTTCAGTCTGCTTGTAGTCAGAAGTCCATCATCTCGCTCTTTGTGTAAGCCCAGTACGGATAGCAGTTTGACCTGTGTATCTTTGACTGTTGCTGTGCAGTGATGTTTCTGTGGTTGTGTGTTTTGTGCGCTGTGATGCGTCAGAAGAGGACCTACAGAACTTTTCTAACCCTCACGGTCTGGCTGCTCACAGCCCAGGATCTCCTTCTTCTGGAATCAGGTGAGGAGAAGGTGCAGGAGGAGGGCTAGTGCTGCTTGCAGCTCAAGTCAGAGTTTGAAGAGGACGCGTTAAGTTCTTATTTTTCCCTGTTTAGTCCATAAAAGTCCACAAAGTCTAGAAAAAAATCCTTCCAGATAGTACAAACCCAAGATATTTCATGTTTATAAACGGGTCTATATTTTTTTTTGTCACTTTTTCCCTATAACGACACGTCTTGAGGTGTGAAACGGTATGAAGTTGTCATGGGAACAGTTCAGGACCACAGACACCCCAGTCTTACACCTGTATCTTCTCATTCTTCGTCCTCAGCTGTGTCTTTGTAAACTCTGCATGTATTTTTTTTTTCATACATGACCTGGAAAGGATGCAGTCTTGAAGGCAGCATCTGTTGCTCTAAACGTATTTTTTAAACAGTGAGTGAGTTTTGTGTTGAGGGAGCTGATACGACCGCAGCACAGAACCTGTTGGACTGTTGCTGACGAGTCTTAGATGACCTCCTCTTCTTTGTTCTGGAGCACGCTACGTCCATTTCTTCAAAAGGGAAAAAAAAAAAAGTTTGAAATGTTATCTGTGAATACCGCAGTTCAGGATGAAATTCCTCAAGATTCTTTGAATTGTTTGGTGATATCCTTGAAGTAGAAACATCTAAATCATGAAAGACATAGTTTTTAAACTTTTTCTCACAAATTTGTTGAAAAAGTGGAGCTCATCTTTTCTGCTCAGAAATCTTTCATGGACATTACTTCTGTATCAAACTATCGTTACAGTCACCTGCAGGAACATCTGCTTATAACAACATTGGCAGTTTTTTCTTCCACCTTCTTAACTGGCACTAAATTATTCCCGATTTTTTTCTGAATATGCTGTTTTGTTTTGTTTTTTTTTTAAACAAATTACGTTGATGAGTAAGAAAACATGAAATATCTTGGGATCGCTCTGTGTGCAAAGAAGTAAAAGTCCAAGTAGGTGTAAGAATCATATCTTTTTTTTTCTCTTTCGGTTTTGAAATTCCACCTTATCTTTTTTGTTTTTTATTTTGTACACTTTCATAATACCTGTGCTTCCAAGCCTCAATGAAGAATTCCTGTTCAAACCACCAGTTTGACCAATAACAAGTATAAATACACAGAAGCTGAAACTGAGCATTTCAAACTGAAGGGGACAAAAGCAGTGTGTGTTATCAGGAAAATTATACATTCTTTTCTGCATTAAAGCATGAAAACCTACTCCAGTAGACCCAAAAGTAGTATTATACACCCGTCAATGTATGTGGTAATGGCTGTTAGATAAATATGTAGATTAAAGCTGTTGTTTCAAAGTCTTGTGCTTTACAAAGTACTCTACAGTTGTCCACAGTATGTAATGGTTTGTTGATTTAACTGACCTTTAGGGTAAAATGTAAAGAGTTATGTGTTTCCAGCACATGTTTAAAAGTACACTGGTCTTAGCTTGCTTATGTCCTGCAGGATCCTGACAATGAGAAATGGGCAGCGGTACCGTTACAGTCTTTACAAATGGTGTATAATACTGTCTTTTCCCCCGTAGGCTCGATGGTAAAGATTACCAAGAACCTGAGAAAGTGCAGCGCTTCCATAGTAAGAGTGACGCATGCACCCCGGTGGACGGGCACGGTGACAACGACGAGAGCACAAAGACGGAGGAGCCGGATACGCCTCGGCTCGGCCAGAGAGAATGTAAGCACAGAGACGGAGAAACTCAACCTGCCCGCACATCTGATAGCACCCTTTTTATCTTCCTCCTCACTCAGAATACTTCTGCTTTCTTCACAGTGGCAGACGGCAGCGTCTGGAATGTATCAGAGGGAGCTGAGCCATTCCTGTCCAAAGTCAAACCAAAGGGAGCTTGCCAAATGGAGGATGGGGCAGACAACAGCGCGGGAGAGACGATGCCTAAGGGAAAGGAAACCAAGGAGCCTGAGAGAGATGTTTACACCTTCCCTGGAGACTCGGACCCAGAGAGCCCCCCTCCTGCTCCCTGGGCTCATTGCACTTTTATTCAGCGGTGCAGAAAGAAGAGGGTGCTGCTCAGGCCCTTCTCTGGACTTGGCACTGCAAAGCGCACATTGCCTGAGACTGACCAGTTGGCAAAACTGGGGCCTCGAAAGTCCAAAACCATTGAGACGCAGCCTCTGAATCAAGGGGCAGGAGCTAAGGGTTTTGAAGAAGTCGGGTTTGAAGAGGGAGCGGTAGGGTTCGGAAACAAAGCTGGGAAGAGGGACAAAGAGGAGGACGGAAGTGGGATGGAGCCGGGTACAGAGATATTCACTTGTGTTGAGTGTAGCATTTACTTCAGAAAGCAGGTCCACCTGCAGGAGCACATGATCGAGCACTGTCAGAGTGGCGCCGGGGGTGGCAGGCGTTCAGGGAAGGCCAGCCGTTTCCGGTGTGTGGAGTGTGGATGGAGCTTACCCAACCGAGTTGCGCTGGCAGACCACCACAGAAGCCACCAGGAGTCCCGTCAGAAGATCCTGGAGGAGATTGAGAAACTGAATGAAAACGGAAAGGAAAAAGAGGCCCGGACACTGGACAGCGAAGCGGCGAGGCGCACACGAGCCGACCCAGCTGTTACACAATATCCAGGCCTGGGCTCGGATTCAGGCAAAATGTCAGACCCAGAAATAGTCAAATCTCCACCTCTATCTCCAGCTTCAATTTCCAGACCAGACACAGAGCCAGAAATCCTTGAATTAAACACAACTCCGCCAAATTCAGTTAGAATCCCAGCTCAGACCCGACTCGTCTCTTCTTACCGTCGCCGCTTTGTTTGCACAAAGTGCAACTTTAGTGGAAGAACGTCCCAGGCACTGGCTAACCACTCCAAGACCCACAACAGGAAAAAGGCCTCTTTCGAGTCTCCCTCACCTGGATCACCTCCAAGCTTGGCATCCATCTCCCTGGCGTGTGGTCACTGTGCCTTCCGGACTTCGACTCTCACCAAACTGAGGGAACACCAGACACTTGTTCATGTGGAGCAGGTGTCCATCCCAGCGGAGCAGGATGGTGAGACGAGTCGGTGTTCAGGGTCCAACACGGATGGACGAAGTTCAAAAATCTCCCCCAATCTCGAGCGCTACTCCGAGTCTGGTTCCCCTGCCGACGGAGCTCAAAGCAAAAGCCAGCAAGGAATCACTGCCTCCGATGACGGCGCCACTCCAGACAGCGCTGCGGCTCAGCCCACGAACCGTGCGGTCCCGAAGCGCGTTGGGAGCAGGAAGTTCAGTACAGGAGGGAAAGCTGATCTGGCCAAGCCTGATCCTGAGACGGGTGATGACGTGCTTTCTGGGAGTCCAGAGGAAAATCAGCAGCGTAACGCTGAGCTTTCCCAGGAAGAGGTCCACTCACCTGTGGGAGGGAAGCCACGCAGCAGAGCACAGCCCAGCGCTGGTGAGAAGAGAAGCAGACCCCCGAAACGATTTACACTCGTAGCCTCGCATTAGAAATGCGCTTAAAAACAAGACGTCAAACAAGTCAGCTGTAAAAACACAGTTCAAAGGACTCTATATGTGAAATACATGTCAGGAAATAGGTTTTAAACTGCAGACACAGTTACTGATCAGCTGGTAAAGAGAATGCAGCGTTTAATAAATAAGACTTAGATATTTTCCTTTTGGAAGCGATGAAAAGAAAAAAGGGAGACTTAGAGGTGGATTCAGATTTGTGTGAATTCTTTTGGAATAACAGGTAACTAGTTGTTCATGTACCAGCCATTTGCTGGTCCGTACTTTCCTAAAAACCAGCACAGGAGCGCCGAAGTAAAACATCTCCATGACGTTTAAAGGAGACGTCCTTTGCTCTGCTTTCAGTAGATGACACGATTTCTTGAGGTCTTAGTGAAATGTTTGTGCCGTGCTTTGGAGATCCAACAGAAAAACTCTCTGTGTTCATAGAAGCTCCATCATCTCCATCCTCTCTACTGCAGGTGCACCTCTTTAAAAACCAGAGTCACAGTTTTGTGCTCAAAATTTCAGAGCTGCAGAAAATGTGATGTTTGACGTAATCTTTCAGTCAACTTCAGTCAAATATTGAGTTATTTTCAGTTTTTTTATCATATAAGTGCCAATTTCATTACATGATGTTACTTTCTTAACAAAAACAAAAAACAAACAATGAGTGGTTTTATATGATTATGGGGCTGTAGATGTTTTAATAGATCAGTCTTAAATTTGCCAAAATTTAGTAACAACATTGATTTTGATTCATTATTTTTTGTGTCAGATTTAAACGTTTCTACCGTTTGGGGCCTTTAGGGGACAAAAAGTCCCATTTAAACCACAATATTTAGTCTGAGCGCTTTTACACAAAACCATTAAGTTCTATGATGTCACACTAAAATGAGTCATTTCCACTGTTTACCATGAGATGATATTTTCCAGTTATTGGCCGATGCATGAAAAACCTTTAATACCCTAATGGTTAAACAAATATAACAATTACGATTTAATTATTTTTTCCTTTTCATAAAGATAGTGATGTCATTGAATTAAATTGGCATTTAAAGGGTTAAGATATTTAAAAGGATTTAATATTTGTTAGTTTTGATTAGGATTGAAGTTGATTGACAGATTTTGAGAAAAAAGTGAATTAAGAGGGATTAATCTTTGATGCTTTTATAGCAC
>JAOWBL010000023.1:14305313-14318855 GCA_028564865.1 Zenarchopterus dispar
TTGAACCCACTGACAGAAAAAGAGCCATTTCCTCGATAACCCTTAATAGTCTAACATTTTAGAGAAAGATTTAAAGTAAAACACACTTATTTGAAGACAATTTTTGTGCAATATCTCATTTTTTAAAAAAAAGAAAAAAGCTCCAGATTGAATTACTCAAGTATTTCCCATAAAGTCAAAGGCGAACAGGAACACTCCAGATAATAAATGAGACAAACCTAAACTATTTTAGGATATGAAGAGATTATTTAATGAAAACCTTTAAATACGTACTGTTAAAGAACAGTGTAATGTTCAGGTATGCTGCAGTCCTTTCCAATGCTTTTGTATTTCTCTTATTCCCGAACAGATGACTCTGCTCCACAGCTGAATGCTACATCACTGCTTGCTAAGAAGGGTGTAAAAGACGAAGACAAGCGTGATGTGGAGAAGGATGAGAAAGTTTTCTTTCTGAGGAGGAGCAGCAGGGTTACCGCCGTTCCCGTGCAAGCTGACAGTGATGATGATGACGATGACATTGACGAGGAAAGCTTGCGACGTTTCCTGTCAGAGGCCACCTCAGATGAAGACAAAGATGAGATTGATGAGGACGCGGAGGTGCTGAAGACCGTGGAGAGGAAATGCCCCTACTGCCCCGATCGATTTCATAATGGAATTGGACTTGCCAATCACGTGAGAGGCCACCTGAACCGAGTGGGCGTCAGCTACAATGTGCGTCACTTCATATCCCCGGAGGAAGTCAATGCGATTGAGAGGAAGTTTTCTTATCAGAAGAAGAAAAAAAAAGGTCAGTGATTTATGACGTGCATTTCTTTTGGCTGTGCAGATTTTCAAACTGTCTTTCTCTGCCTTTGGGCTAAACTTACGTAGCGTGACTGATATGGCCCAGGCTGTGACAAGGCAGCGGCCGAGCTAAAAAGCTTGTGTCACAAAGTAAGTTTTCGTTTGTTTTCTTGGCCTCGTACCAGATTTCATCACAAACAGCTGTTGGCCTGCTTTCTTAGCTCTTTTATGTGTCTTTTGTGCAAAGCGTTTTGCTTCAAGTAATCAATCCAAGAAATCAATTTATGCCATTCTGATATTTATTATGAGACCGGTGCTGGTTAATATGCTTTTACGGGTTTATGTAATGATACTGACATCAGTCAGGACGAAAGAAAGGCTGCAGACTCGGTGTTACGCTCAGTAGCTCCACGAATTGTAACAGACAGGACCTGCTTTGACCATCTTGCGTTGAGGCCCAGTTCTGACTTGTTACACAATGTCCTTCAACCTCTGGCGTAAATGTGTGTGCCGAGTGATCTGATCACCAGTGACTACAAGCGTGAGACCCCCTGAAGATGAACTGAGATCCAATCGCTTGGCCCGCATTTGCAGTGGGAAGCATGTGTCCACACTTGAATGGTATTTCTCAACAGTATTCTGTGTCGCACTGAGAGTTGGTCGAGGTCCAAGTCAACCAAATCATGTTAAGTACGTGCTGGGTCGAAGTTGAGGAGCACTCTCTCAACAGACACGCCTCCCATACGTTTGAAAAGCAAAACATATGTCTCCACGGGGTATCAGCTGGTCAAGAGGTTCTCATGGATGCGCTTTAAATCCTTGGCTTTGCTGAGAGCTCTTTAAAGTAGCCATATTCTGCTCAGGTTTATTCTATTTCGTTTAAATCTACGATGCCTCTGGAGTTGATTTGCACCCAGCGTATCACCCAAAGTCTTTACTTATGAATGAGCGACAAAGACTGAGAATCTCTTCCTGAAAACGAGCAGATTTGGCTCAAGTGTTTCTCTGATCGGCTGAATTCCTGGAGGCTTGTTGACAGCCAGATATAATACTGGTCAGATACACACACACACACACACACTCAACGCTGTGTTTTCAGTATTTCCTGTTTATGAATGCAACTCCTCAAATGCCTTCCACACATTCTCGAGCCAGAACTGGAGATGGCACACAAACATGGACGGTAGCGCTGCTCGATTATGGCATCGTGCTTCGGTCAAAATATTTAACACAGATCGAACACAAAAGCTCATTTAAAATGATGATCAGCTGACTTTTGAAGCATGTTCCTTCTATTCAACTTATACTTCATGTTGAGGACTCCAGATTTAAAGTTTAGGAATTTGACATTTTAAATTGAGGACTTAATAAAAACGACTCAAGCCAATAAAGCAGAGGCTGGTAGAGATGCTTAAATAATTAAGTGTTTTTAAGGCCCAAACACCAGCAAGACCTTGACATTACTTCAGGCAAGTGAAAACAATCACTTGCCTGAAGTCTGCCTGTCATCCAGAATATAAGAGAAAATATATAGCAAAACAATTCTTCCTCAATTACATTATTTTTGTGATTGTTGAGACCCAAAATTGAAATAGTGATTTAAAGGGAAAGGCCTGTCTGGTAGATTGGCATCATATAGAAGCTCATCTGACTCCTATTTGAACCAAAGTTAATGGATATAATTCCAGCAAGTAGCTCATACTTGAGCCTGGACTGATAGATCTGACCTCATTTGAAAGATCGCCGCTGGGATTCTCTTCAGGACAAGCAAAGTACCTTCATTAAAACCTCCCCAAGACCCGGAGCAAGATCTGATTAATGCATTAAGCCATAAAGATGCTAGTGACACCAACAGAAGCTATCATTTGTGTAAATATAACAAAAATAATAAAGTAATGACACCTATTATGACCAAACACATGCTCAACAGATGCACAGGACTGGTGAGTGTCCCCACAGTAAGTCAGTATTGGTTCATGACCGATACTTGGGTTTTGTTGCTTCTAAAGTGATTAAACTTTAAAACGTTGATCTTTTGCCATCTCTGGGTTTAAATGTGGAAAAATGCCAACTTCTGAAATGACCACAGAAGCTCTTTGTGGATGTTTGGTGCCTGGAGAATATTACAAGAAAATTCCACCCTCTGTGACATCACATAGAGCCAATGTTAGAAAAAAACTCTCCAGAAAAAAGGGTTTTCATCATCCTAAAAACCAACTGTTTTGTGAACTGGACTACTGCAACATATATTTACCTTATTTTTGGAACCTCAGATCATGTTTAAGATGATGATCCAGCAGGATAACGCTAGATAAATCAGAAAACCAGAATATGTCCACATTAACCCTTTACAGGTTGTTTAGTGAAATACTTGGAATTGAAAAAAGTCAACTCTAGAGGATTTCAGAGCCTGTTACAAGACTTTTTTACTTTTGTAACTTTTCACAATTTTTTTATGGTATGTATGTCTACTGAAGCAACCAAATATGGATATTTTCCTGGTAAAGGAGTGAATATCTGTGTAGTTACAGTCGGCCACAGGAGTTACAGAAACACAGTGGGATAAGTCCCGATCTAACTGTGGATATCCATCCAGTATCCTTGCCAGGACTCGCTGTTTCTGTATGGAAACGCTGAATAGTTCTTCTGTATTATCCATCCATCCATCTATCCATCCATCCATCCATCCATCCATTTCCAAGCCCTGTTGGTTCCTGGACAGGGTCATGGGGGTCAGCTGGAGCCTATCGTCTCTTTAAAAGCATTTGAAGAGATACCTAACACATTTAGAGCTGGATCGCCCAAATATGTGCTAACATTCAGTTTGAGCTACTTAAGGGATCAAATTAAAAAAAAAAATCTTTGACAAATGGCACAAAGCATAGCTAAGTCCCCCTTTTCACCCCTTCTCTCCTTAGTTGCCAACTTTGACCCAGACACATTCAGCGTGATGCACTGCGAGTTCTGTAGTGCTGGCTTCGACACCCGGGCCGGTCTGTCCAGCCACGCCCGAGCCCACCTTCGTGACTTTGGCATCACCAACTGGGACGTCACCATCTCCCCGATACACATTCTGAGGGAGCTGTTTTCCAGCCGGCCAGACCTGGCAATCCCCACGGCTCCCCCTCGGAGCCTCGGCAGCTCTTCAGAGGACGAGGAAGAGAATGATGAGGAGAGAGAGCACGAGGAGGAGGAGATTATCCAGGTGAAGCTGGAGGGGGAGACAAGCAAAAGGACAATGAATGCTACTGATCCAAATGCCGTGCGTTCAGCGTTTTGTCAACGCTGGAAAAAAGAGGATGGTGTTGAAGACTGTGAAGGTAGGTTTCCATTACTGATCCATTCTTGAAAGCAGAAACATATCAAACGGACCTTTCAGTTGTTGGCTGTGTGTGCTGTTGTGTCTTTCAGTTTTTGGTCGTTCTGATGTTGACTTGCTTGCGTTGGGTCTTTGTTGTGTTGTATGACACAATTACAACCAGGCTTTAGCTGTAGGACAGATATGTGCCTCCAGAACACCGATATACAAACCACTTCCTGGTTGACTCAGGAGTATTTCCACTATCAGTAGATCAGGGTAAATCCACCAGACAGGAACATCTAACAGGGCCGACCGTCATCTCAGCCCCTTCAGCTGGTGTGTCTCCATGACCCAAGAACCTTTGACTGAAAATGGCACACGTGACCACAAGGTGGCGGTAATGCAGATTTTTGCTGTTCACAAATGGCCAACAATGCACAAGGAGACAAAATAAAGAGAAGAAACACATAATACATGCTACTTTTTGTTTTTTTTGTTGTTTTTTTAACATATGTTGCAGTTTTAGCGATTGAGATTAAAAGAACAAAAAAATCCTGCTGGACCTCTACATTGGCGTAATATGCCAGCGAGACATGAATCTCTTTGGTCGTTTAGTGTTTTTCTTATAATCTTCAACTTCATCAAATCTACTCAGAGCAAAAGGTGTCTGATCCAAATGGTTCAAATGAGTTGTGTTCATACGATTTATGTTCATGTGAGAGTGTTGAAAGTAAATTTAGAAATTTGGACCAGCAGAGACATCCCGCCAGGAGGTTCCTGTTGGCCAGTCTGAGAACTACTTCTACTACCGGGGCGTGTTTTGCCCTGTAAAGGTTCTTGAAGGTGACTTTTACAGGGTTGTTCCTGGTTGTGGAGACACGGGTTAACGCTCCAGCCATGGAAAATCTTTCCGGAACTCCCACCAGTGGAAATGCCCCAACAGACTGCGAGGTGCCCGGGTTCTGTAGCTGCTAATCAAACACAAATCTTCCACCCTGCTTGATGAAGTGCCGAAACTCAGTTTGACACTGGAAATTGATATTAAGGCCAAAGAACTTCTCTTGGATCTCATTAATCCAAAGCACACTATTCCTGAAGTGTTTTTTGTAGTTCAAATGCAGTTTAGTGAACCTCAGTCATGCATTCATTCTTATTTTAAACTAAAGGCTTTCTCTTGGCAACTTTCCAAAGTCGCTGTACTTGATTGGTCATTTTCTGATTGAGCTGTCATAGACTTCAGCATTTAATATGTTCCCTGAGGCTTTCTTGATCTCTTTTCTCTGTTTCTCTTTCTCTCATCATTGCAAAGTTTAAACTTCAGGTAACCTGGCTGGGTTGTCCACCCTTGGAAAGATTGTGCTAAACACTCAAGTTCTCACTGTGGAATATTGAACATTCCACAGTAATTCAAACAATTAACTAATTGTTAGAAAATGATTGTTTCCTACATGGATGTGCCCCAGCGGCAGCATCTCTGAGATTATTGCTTATGTCTTTCCCTTTTGGCGTTGTGTTAACACAGATCTGAATTTTCCAGTCCAACAAACTGCCAAAACTTCTACTTTTACAGAGGCCCACACAACTTTTAATAATCATTCATGGAGGTAAGGAAATGATGAGTGGTGCAATTTACCCTCTTAAATCCCATGGGAGAACTAAGGGGGTACTTGGGTTGCCCACATGATTTTTCTTTTTCATTTTCGCATCAGACTTGTGAAATAAACAATGGCACAATAAAAAAAAAAAAAAAAGTAATCCTCTGTTGTTTAACAAGAGGACACAGACTGTTGCACATGACTGTATCTGGTGACCCAGTCAGTGTATGGAGTTCAAACTTAGCAACTGTGTAAAGATGCCAAGAATGAAGGTGGTCATTGTTGGAAACAATGGAGGGGGGAAAGAGTTCGGAGCGCCAGCCTATTTATTACAAAAAGCCTGATCTGAGGGACAGCTGAGCACTGTGTGGAGTATTGGGAGCAGGATGGTGGCTTCAGGACAAAATAATCCTTTAGGAGAAGTGTGATGTGTGTGTGTGTCCCTGATGCCCGCGGTTGATGTGGCACTCGGCGCATTTATCCCCGAACCTCCGCCTCTACTCGATTGGTCACGCCTTGCTTGGCGGTGCATATGGGGGCAAAATGGCTGCTTCCACCTCCCCGCAGACCCAAACAATAGCGGAAAAACTGTCTGGCTTCAGCCGCCGGGACTCCGATGCACTGCGGACCGGTGAGTACCGCGCGCAGGGGCGGGGGGGACCCGCGGCGCACCGCGTGCCGCCAGCGGCGTGGCGCCGCGCGGCGTCGCGCCGCATCTCCTGACCCAGACAGCAGCCATTAAGAAACTATGTATGGCGTGAAACCGTGTGGAAGAAAATCAGTGTCGCGCAGAGCCGCGCAGGTACAGCCCGTGACGCGCACGTCGGGCGCTCGTAACGCGGGTCATTGTTACCGTTTCGGGAGGTCTCCGGCTTCGCAGCACAAACTGGGCTGATTTTCTCAGTTGTGCAACCCTTACACGTTTCCCTGCCGCGCGCGAGGTATTTCTTGCACACGCGTGGAATGGATATTTTCCTCTGCTGCGGGATCTCTAAAATTACATACAGTTGCCCAATCCTCGCCATTTTACTGTGCTTTGATTTTTCATAGAGGACACGCTGTGCTTTCAACTGCGAGCATCTTTTCCCCCACGAGCCCACGGACGCATTTCTCGGGAAACGCCGTAACTTTTGTGCGCGGAAAGTGGACTCGATCGAAAGCCTTATTCCAACTCATCCGGATCAGCGAAGTGGAATCGGAGTATCACTTTTACTTGCGAGTATCGTGTCTTTTTCTTTTTCTTTTCTTTTTCTTTTTCTCCCCCTCCCCTCCTCTCCCTCTCTTCCACAGTTGCTCTGCCTGGAGGAACAGAAAAGCAAGTTGGCGTTCGCTGCTTTGATGTTCTTGACCGACACTCCGGCCGTCCACAGCCCGGTCTCCGGGAGGATCCGGGCTGTGGAAGCGCGGCGCGGCGCGGCTGTGGAAGGTGTCGCGCGTCCGCTCCTTTACAGTCAGGAGATGAAGTGACAAGCGCAGAGCCGCCCGCCCACCAGACAAAACCCATTGTCTGTCTCCACGTCTCCCTTGATTTACTGATTTGTCGCAGAAAATGGCACTTTTGTCCCAGGCATGCCTGACTGCGGGGAACCAAGATGTTTGTTTCTCCCAGTCCTGCAGTTATTACTTTTTGTTTTTTTCACACGCACTCATTAAACTGTATGAATTATTATTTGGCAGACTGACGCACTGCAAGCAGTGAGCTCACAGGACTGAGTTATGAGACAATGCTTCAAAGCAGGAGACTTTGTTTTATTTATTTTTTTCTTCATCAAAAGAAAGAATGCATTCCTTGGGCGTCCTTGTTTCTGCTTTTACTCATTAACTAGCCCGATTTTAATGGGGGATTTATGCATTTCTGTCAACCATCCATTTTAGGCAACGATGAAGAAGCAGCTGAAGAGGAGGACGAGGAGGATCTGCAGTTTTCAGCTCTGGATGCTCTGAACTCTTGTCCTGGGAAAGCCAGGCCGTGCAGCGGGAACGCCGACAGCCTTTCCTCCGCGGAGGATGCGGACGCCAAAGGTGAAGGGAGGGAAAAATCCGGGATCGTTGACGGCGGGTTGGACTGGCTTCCAGCCAGGCCTCGTCGTAGCTGTCAGAGGGAAAACTGTGAAGCTGACCTGGGGTCAGCGGCAGGGCGGTGACTTTAGGCCAGAGAGGGTGGTTCAGAGGGAAAACCTGAGCGGTTTAGGAGTGTTTTTATGGGCTAGAGTGCAGTTGAAAATATACAGCTGCGCAAAAGTTATTTGTCACTTTTTTATTTAGTTTTATGTTATCCTAATGATAACAAAATCATCTAATTGTAATGGGTTTTAGTATTAGACGGATCACACAACAAAATAACTTCTCACTGTACCTTTATGTATTTAACAAAAATGACTCCAGAATCCAAAACAAAATCATGTTGGTGATACTTTGCAGGTCCGTAATTGTTTCCATAAGGTGGGACTGCGTTAAGCAGGTGGTCCGAATAGTCGTAGACGGTGCTAATCAGCTCTTTATGAACCGATAATAAACAGATGTGCAGACTTCTGCAAAAGCAGATGTCTGGGCATCTTGCTGGTCGGAAGTATTCAGGTGCCAAAAGGAATGCCAAAACAGAATGCCAAAAGGAAAAGATATCAGCAACGGTCTAAGAGAAGCAGTTGTTACCAGTCTGGTATGGGTTATAAACCAGTTTCCACTGAACATGTTTAGTGTAAAAGTCCAAAATTAGGAAAATTAGAAAAAGACCAGGTTGAAGCTTCCTGTCTCTTGAAAAGACATGACGACATGCCTTAAGTTCACAAAACTGGATCTGAACAAACCACAAGACTTCTGGAGGACTGTCGTGAGGACAAATAAGACCGGTGGAGTGGAGTTTGGCGTAAATGTACACCACCGTGTTTGGTGAAAACAAAACATTGCATTCCAACCGTAATACCTCCTAACCCCGGTCAGGGACGCCGGTGGAGCGCTGAGGATTCTGGGTTGTTTTAGAGTCACTGAGTCAGCCGTGAACTCGCTAAGATCAGGCGATTTTCATGATGCTTTTATAGGAATAAAGAAAATAATTCAAAGAGCAGGAACTAAACTTGCATATAATTTGTAAAGTGAAATGTTAAATTTCTCCTTTTAAAAGAGGCGGTGCCACCTGCCGTTGCTTTACTCACACGTGCACCAACGCTTTCATGTGAGGCTCGTGATTCCGTTTTCGGAGCTCTTCATGCAGATGTCCATTCCTCTTTTGCAGTCCACAACTTGAAGTGTGAGGTGTGCGACACTCGGTTTGAGAGCAGACGCGGGCTGTCCAGCCACGCCCGCTCCCACCTGCGACAGCTGGGCATCAGCGCCTCGGAGAGGAGCGGTGCACCCATCGACCTCCTCTATCAAATTGCCAAAGAGCGCAAAATAGATGGCAAAATAAGCCCATCTCTTCTGGAACCGCTTGCGGCGCCGAAGACGTCCTCACCTGTGGCCCTGAAAGATGAGGAGCCAGAAGAGATGGACATAGACGAGAAGCCCCTCCTCCCTCTCTCCATCCTTGTCAAGGCGGCGAAAGCAGCACCACTGCCCTCTTCCTCCCCTACGCCCACGTCTTCTCCCGGGGCCTCCCCAGCCCCGTCTCACTCTGGCTCCCCCTCCTCAGTAGTGAAGAAAGCCCCCATTTCCTCTCTGCTGCCTGTGTCTTCCCCCTTGCGCTCCCTGGAGAGCAAGGCCGGGGGAATGAAAAGCTTGACCTCGAACCACTCTTCCACATCCACAGTCGGAGCAGCCAAACCTCTTTGGGCACCACAGGAGACGGATGCTCCTCTCAACCTCGGTGAGTGTCCCGCCCGCAGACGTTTCTGCTCTCAGCGCTCTCCTTGATTTTCATGATTTACTTTCCCTCCCTTTGCAGCGCTAGAGGTGGACCCCAATAAGGATATTGTTTGTCAGCTTTGCGGTGCGTGGTTTGAGACCCGGAAAGGCTTGTCCAGCCATGCGCGAGCGCACCTGCGACACTTTGGCGTGGAGTACTCCGAGTCCAAGGGCTCTCCCATTGACTTACTGAACCAGCTCATTGATAGTGATGACTTTAAGCACAAAGCCAGTACACTGGAGCTCGACAGTCACACAGAGCCACTGGGCCTCACCGCCACGCTTTCCAACCCCAAGCAATCCCTGCTGACGCTCTCCTCTTCGTCTTCATCACTCCTCTACAAGGTGACCGCAGCTGGGGGTGAGTCAACATCCAAAGCTACCTCTTCCTCTGCCTCGTCTTTACTTGGCCCCCCTGCCAAGCGTCTAAAGACCTCTTCCATGCAGGTCTTCCGCCTTAGTAGTGGGGAGCTCATGGCCCTTCCTCACAGTAAGTGAATCACTCCCACTGACTGACGCATGTCTGTACATTTTTGCATCGTTTATTTGTGTGAACACAGAAAAGTCAAAATGTTTTAATCCTTTGATCTTAGGTGAACCTCCAAAGGAGATAGGTTGTGAATTCTGCGGGGAGTATTTTGAGAACCGCAAAGGGCTCTCCAGTCACGCCCGCTCCCACCTGCGCCAGATGGGCATCACTGAATGGTCGGTCAACGGTTCCCCAATTGACACTTTGCGGGAGATCATCACGAGGCGGGGCTTGCCTTGTGCCCTTCCTTTAAAACCTCACAAAACCCCACCTCCCTCCTCTCCAGGACCCCCTCGTTCCCCCGTGGCGGCGTCCTCGTCTCCCTCATCTACTCTCTTCAGTCGCCTGCCCTTTGCCTTTGCGCGTCCCTCCAGTCCTCCTCAGTCTGCAGTGTCCAAGTCCAGCTCAGCTCTTCCGACATCTTCAAACGGCCTGACACTCAAGATGAAGCCCGAACCGGTGCAGCTGGAGGTCACCAGCCCTGCAACTGTGGGGAGATCTGGAAGCTTTTCTTCTGAATCTCTTAATTCCAGCTGGAGCAGCTCTGATAATACATTTCCTCTCAACTTGGGTAAATCAGCTACTTTTTAAATTTGCTTCTTCGCTGTCAGTGTGCTTTTTAGTGAGATGAGAAGATGCAGTCAGTACCGAGTTGGATCTCTCTGTTATCTTTAGAAGTGCTATAATCATTTGTGGCATAAATTTATCAAGAAGTTAAAATGATTCAACACATTAAAGGGATAAACGGTGTCAGCATCAGAACTTGGGAAGGCTGTGGTGTTCAAGTCAAGTTGAGAAGCTTAAAGAGCCATCGCATCACCAGCCTGATTGGTTCAGAAAAGGAGGAATGGATCCATGTTTTGATGATCTTCGTGCCAAATTTCTGACCCTGCTATCTGAGATCAGAACTCTTTAGACTCTTGCAGTATTTTTCCAAACTTCTCTTTGGAAAAATACTGCAAAAATCCTCTCTTGTACCGATTCTGGGAGATCTCGTAAATTGTAGCCTGGGTTTCCTGCTCTTGGCCCACAGGAGTGGCAACCGGTGGTTGTGTGTGGAAATCCCAGTAGATGAAGAGTTTCTGAATAAATCAAACCAGGCCGTCTGGCACCATCAACTGTGGCGCTTTTAAAGCGACTTAAATCGCATTTCTTCCCCATTCTGATGCTGGATGTCGACTTCAGCGGGCGATTTTAACCATGTCTGTGTGCCTAAATGTTTTGAGCCGCTGAGAAGTGGTTACATCTAAGAAATAGTGGAATCAAGGATAAAAACTGTTTCACTGGTTGGATATGTTTTTTACCTACCTACCTTACTTACGTTGGGCATCTCTTTTATGTGGTCTGTCTTCAGCCAGAGGCCATGAGGTGGAGCCCACCAGGGATATTCGCTGCGAGTTCTGCGGGGAGTATTTTGAGAATCGTAAAGGCCTCTCCAGCCACGCGCGCTCCCACCTGCGGCAAATGGGCATCACAGAGTGGTCTGTCAATGGCTCGCCCATTGACACCCTGAGGGAGGTCATGAACAAAAGAGGGATAGGAAGCTCCTCTTACTCCAACAACGCAGTGAAGAAAGAAGCGAGCCAAGGACCCGGCACCCCGTCGTGGGAAAAGGCGGGCGGCGCCAGCAGCTCGGAGGGTTTTGGTGTTTCTGGGTACCAGTCCTCCAAATTTCGTAAATCTCCTCACAGTTTGCTGCAGTCGAGGTTTCATAAGCAGGGAGTGGGGTCTGTGGACTCGTCTGCTGCCCCACTGGCCGGGAAGTTTTTCAGGATGTCCCCGCTGGGGAAAAGGCCTTTATCTGAGGAGGCCCAGTCAGTGGAGACCACCCACTCGTCGCCGCATCGGCTTAAGAGTTTCTCACCCCTTCCACAGGAGTTCTCCTTCAAAAGAAAACCCTCCCCAGACAAGCCTGGAAACCGCGGTGAGTTGTAGTTCCTCCAGCTGATTCCGAGCTCATCCCCACCGATCACTTTTAAAACCGTCCTGCCGGTTCTTCCCTGTGTTTTTCAGACCCCAGTTGTGAGCTGTGTGGGTTCTACTTCGAGAACAGAAAGGCTTTAGCTAGCCACGCCAGAGCCCACCTGAGGCAGTTTGGTGTGACTGAGTGGTGTGTAAATGGATCGCCCATTGAGACGCTTAGCGCTTGGATGCGCAGCAGGCCACAGAAGGTGTTGGAGATGCAGCGTAGCTACATGCAGGGTAACCGTTCCAACCTCAAGAAGGTGAGTGAAGCCCGTCAGACGCTGGAAATAACTCGGCGAGTGCTTCCTTAATGAACAGATTTATGCCTTTACCTCTTAAGCAGAATCTGGGTGAATAAAATCGAAACAATAATTGGAAGAACCTACACAGCACAAGATCAAAGCCCGCTTTTGACATGCCCCCTACCCTCTCAGCTCAGGAGAAGGATTTGAGATCTAACAGACCTCGGCTGGTGGCGTGACAGACATTTTGTGCCGTGGAGAGCTTCAGACGCGTTGTCTTGCAGCTTGGAGCCTCACTGTCGATACTGTCTTTACACTCGGTGAAAAATGACGGTGGAGACAGATGCCAGAAGAAGTCAGCTATTGACTTGATAGTTGCCATAGTAACCAGGGTGCCTGGCGGCTTATGTTTCATCTTCAGTTAAATTATGGCAAGCTGTTGATGGAAGAAAATGTATGTTCTGTTTTTTTCCTTTTCGTCTTTGCTTTTTTTCCCCCCTCCTGAATTAGTTTCTGGTGCATTTGCGTCACTGTCGCACCTTTTCCCTGAGCTGTTATGTGACACACATACAGAGCAGAACATCTTTTGAGTGTTCTTGTAATTGTAATTTAACGTAAATGCCACCCTGCAGAAGTAAGCCTGACTGAGCCGTGGGTTTGGGACTTACAGAACCAATAATGTTACTGAGTAGGCCGTTGACTCTTTTTTTTTTTCATGTACACTGTATCTAGCTTTAATTAATTAATTTAGTTTAACTACTAAATCATGTAAAATATAGAAGATTTACTAAAATACGGTTGATTTTTCTTTGACCTTCTGAAGAAAATCACCGGTGATCAAACTATTCAGAAGTAGTTTTGTACGGTTAATAGTTAAGCTCATCGTATTTACACTTAAAGCAGTTTCAATACAAGTGAAAAGAGTTCAATTTTTAAAGTTCTTTTGAGGTCACTTGGCTGTATGTTGACTGTATAAACCACAAACGCTGAGACATTCCTTAAAGCCCCGCGCAGCCTCGAGGGTTGTTGTTTTCCAGCTGATTAGACGTCTGCTCAGGGCGTACTGGTGTGCACTTTTGCTGGGAAGAGTGTGATGTCACCTCTCTATTAATAGGGATGATAAAATTCACATGCAAGCAGCAGAGAGCCTCACATTCAGTAGCGAGGAGTAAATGCTAAATATGTGGTGACTGGTTTGTTGTTTGTCCATGTTCAGCTCCTGGTTACAGTTGTTGGATGTTACATTTACAATTCTGTTGTCTTCCTGTCTAAGGTAGATTTTTTTTT
>JAOWBL010000023.1:14349579-14362654 GCA_028564865.1 Zenarchopterus dispar
CATGTTCTGAGAGGTTCAGCCTAACTAGCTACAAAAAATACAAAGTAAATGTAATCCTTCTTTCCTGTGGAGGTTTGAAGCTGCCAGAGACAGTACCTGACTACAGATTAACCTTCCCAACATGCTTTGGTGCTTAAGCTGCATTGTTTGACAGCAGGGAAATCCACGGCTGCGTGCGACACCTGCGATAATAGCTGCTGGATTAAGGTGTCTTGTGTGTACAAGTTGAACTGCTGGAACTCTGTTAAGTCTTCTTCGTACTCTAATCTGTGTCTGTGTCTTGAAATAACATTTGAAGGAACTCTGTACGACAGCCAGGGGCTTGCTTTGGCAGTTTGGAAACAGAAAGCTACAGAAACATTTTTTCTACAGCCATGCAAGTGAGTTTAAAAACATCAGAACTACTAAATAAAGTTCAGCGTAAGACCTGCCTTATGTTGAGAAAGTTATACGTTTGTGAGCTTTCTTTGGAGCTAATCTCTATCACACAAGTAGATTACAATGGGGCAACAGATGGTCACGGTGCCACGATAAACACTGAACCTGGAGTAATTTCCACACACCACAGTTGATGGGGAAGTTCTGTCTGGAGCAGAAAATGAAAGCTTTATTTGATCCCCAAGAACAAGATGGATGTACTGCACATTCAGTCACAATATATCAACACATCCTCTGCTTCATCTTTAATTCTCTGAGTTCCTTCTCAGATTTGACTTTTCTTTGTGCAAGACAGACAGCAGTGTTAAAGGACATGTATGCCCTTTTCTCAAAAGTCAACACACCCTGAGGTCTTAATAACATTTCTAACTCATTTGGGTCAAAATAACAGCTCAAAAACGTCTTCCACAGCCGTGACTGGTTTACGGTGGTTGAGTGAGCCCCTACAACCACTGTCGTCCACTATTGTACGCCTCTTGGACTTCATGCTACAGGTTTGTTTGTGAGATACAGCAAATGAAGAATGAGGCGGAGATAAAGTTGAGGAAGCTAGAAGATTCCCCTCTGATCTGACTGAAGTGACAGTAGTCTGCAGATCCAAACAGCTCACTGAAAGCCAGGTTTTCAGCCATGTGGACAGCCACTCACAGGGACAGGACGGTGTTATTTCAGTGTTTGAGGTTGTCTGATTCAGACACCCAAATATAAACAGTGAAGCACAGAAAATTAGATTTCTTTTTCATTATAACCACTATAAATAATTTCACAGCATACTAATCAATCTGTTAACATGTTACAGAAAAGTCATTACACTTGAATTCCCTGGGCCACTGTAAATCTGTCCAGCAGCTCAAGCACTGCGTTGCTCCTTTTCAGCGCTTTTCCTCCTCATATTCCTTGAGAAAATCAGAACTCCCTCGGTATGCTGATCTCCTTGGTTGGCCCGGGGCTGTCGGTGAGGGCTTGGGGACTGTGGTTCATCAGGCTGTGTGGGTGTGGGAAGAAAGAGGGGATGTATGGAATAGCAGCCAGCAGCAGCGGGCTGGCCTGGGGGCTTTCATCCCGAGACAAAGGGATGACCACATCATCCTGGTCCCACACGTGGAAGGCGTTGTGGGCAAAAGGATGTGAAGAGGGAGGGTGGCTGAAGGACATGCGCTGGGCGCTGCTGTCTGTGTTCTTCTCTTCATCACCAGGGGGACCCAGCATGCAATCTAAACAAAGCAGACAGGGACAGTTCAGTAAAGGTAAATAATGTCCATTTCTGCTTATCTGCATACGTAGCAAACACTTTGAAATGAAGAATAAGTGATGATGCTGAGAGGGTGCAGTAGAAGGTGTGAAGGTAGAACCACATCTGTAAATAAAGACAGACTGGAACCAGTGATACAGAAATGCATCGCATGTGATTTAACTTAATATTTTGTTCTAAATGACGATTATGATTATAGAAAACATTTTGTTTTAAATGATGATGATGAAAACATAGATGTACTGTACAAAAATTCCCTTTTCAGCCATGTCTTTATATCTCCATTCATAGCAGCCGGTTTTTAGGGGTGGAGTCGGCTTCTAAACTCCACTCCAAGCGCCTCTACTTTGCGAGGTGTTTGTTTTGTCAGATGAGTGCTACAGCTTTGTGCTACCTAGTTCTGAGGTACAACAAGCACTGTAAGACAAGAGGTTAGTGAAGGTGCAGAGACCCAGGCCTGCCAAAGGGATACGTGTGTTAGATTTTCAATTAGTACTTACTTAAAAAAATAAATATTGCATTCAAGCAAAGCAAAAGCAACTGTCATATATCACCTTTAAATCTCAAGCTTTTTTTTTTTTTTTTAACTTAATACCTGCTATGTCAATGGCCAGATCCTTTATCAGATGTCCCACAATTGCATAGGCAACTCCAACGACTACCAGGGCAGCCATGATCAGATACAGCACCCCCTTCGGTAAAGGGATGAGCTCCTTCACGGGGGGCTTGTATTGCTTGTAAAGAGAGTCGTCTTCAGCCCCTGAATACGGATACGCGTGTGCGTCATGAGTGGAGTTGAAGCCCGTGAAATTAAAAGCATTCATGGTAAGAGACCCACGGCGGCTCCTGCAGGGTTGACTTATAAGTGGAGCATTTTCCACTGAAGTATAAAAGTCCTAGTCCTCGCCAACGAAGAGAGACAAGTAAAAGTAGAAACGTCTCAAGTCGGAGGGAAGTTTCCTCTTGGGCGGAAGTCGGCGGCGGTCTCGACGGTCGCTGTCCGCGGTGCTGAAATGACGCGCCGCTCAGGCTCCGGCTGCTCCTGGCCGTCAGCCCCGCCCACTTTGACCACTCGCGCTTCCACACACCCCAGCCCTTAGACGGCTTTATATGCTCCCTAATTCCCTCCAGTTACCAAGAAGTCACGAAATCAGCAAGCACTCGTTTCCGATGGAAAGAAAGCTATTTCCGCTTATCCAATTTGTTTAAACTTTCTCCGTGACAGTGGGCTTCTTATGTAAAAGGGAAAACATTCTCTAGTCCAGTAAACAATCCGAATTCAGAACTGATAAACCTACAATATTCACAGCTACACGGGTAAGCTCTAGTATTTCTCCTTTTACAGTGTCATTATTTATTAAACAAAAATGAAGTCAAATATACGTACACACACACGGAAGAGCTTCCAGAAAAAATTCAAAAAAAAAAAGAAAGCACAAGTGAGGTTTGAGACACTACATTTGAAAAAACTACATGTCTTCTGGGATAATGTCTTATGGACAGTTGAGACCAGAGTGGAGCTGTCTGGCTTTAATTTCTAGTGCCATGTTTGGCAGAAATCCAACACAGCATCTCCTTGGAAGCAGCTTGTATCCACAGAAGCAGAGCGTGATGATTTGGCATTGTTTTGTAACCAACTGAGCATCATGCCTACTGAGTGACCCATGAATTCATCTGTATACCAGCTGATTCTAAAGGCAAATGTCAGACCGTCTGGCCGGCAGCTAAAGCTCAATCAAAACTGGGTCATACGATGGGACAATGACCTCACCAGCAAATCTACATCAGGACGTCTGAAAAGCAAACTAATCTAGGTGTTTTATATGGTCTAGTTCAAATCAAGTCCACAACAAATAAAGGTTACAGTGGACTGTGGTAGATTAGTGAAATGCAGCAGTAAATAAAAAGGTTTTCAACCTTGACTTAAAGCAATTGATGGTTTCAGCAGCCCTGATGCATTCTGGGAGTTTGTTCCACAGGTGACAAGCATAAAAGCTGAATGTGTTTTGGTTCTAACTAGGTGTGACCCTGATGACCTGAGGGTTCTCCCCATTTGTGGGGTTGCATCAGGGAGGGGATCTGGCGTAAAACCTGCGCCAAATTGATGTGCGGACCGTGCTTCTCCACTGTGGCGACCTCTCCGCTTGGAGGGAGTACGGTACGCTGAAATGGTGGAGGAGGAGGAGCTGTTCATGAACCACCTGTCTAGACTGTTCTTTTTTTGAAGTGACTGTTTTTAGGCATCGAGGAAATGTACTTGAAAGCAGATGTCTAGAAGATCTGAGGGGATACAATGTGCAACACTTTGAAAACACCCTGTTGGTAGAGCATCAGAATAGCAAGTGGTGAAATTCAGGTCCACGTATGACAGACTTTTCTGTATTTCTCACCAATGAAAGCACTCATCCGGGTTCTTATGAGTGACTGGACAAAGTGTTGTGGTTTCTCTCAGTGAGCAGAGAGGTGGCACATATTCTGCACCTGACTGATTGAGTTTTTGAATTTTGAATTAACCTGTAATTTAGTTTTCCGCCACCTGCGTTCAGCTTTTTGACACTCTCCTTCTTCACCTCTGGCCCTTGAGGCATTCCTCGATGAAGGTTTATTTTCAGCAGTGACCACCTTCACACTGCTTATATTCACAAATCCCAAATCCTGAACCACAATGTTTTATTTAAGTTTACTCAGAGTATTAACGTGATTGTTCAGGCTAAATGTGTTCAAAGCTTTGCACTTTAACCCTATCACGAGGCTGACTCATTTCAACAGGGCTGAGGTTATAATCCAGATGATTACTGAGATGAAAAGCTTCCTAGTTATCTCTGCACACTTCAGTGCAGCTCTTTAATGTGACAAGAGATTCATCATGTGGGCCTCCATCATCCCTGTCAGAAAGGAAACAGAGAACAAAGTCCAGTGAGTCACATCTACATATATCCAAAAGATTAAAGGCCGTTGCTCATAAAAAAGAAAAGTAATTTCCTTACGTAAGCTGCGTATGGAACACGCCCGAGCACCGTGTACAGCTGAGGATTTGCTTTATTTTAATTCCCTTCACTACAAAGTGACAGCGTCACACAAGAGGATGGAGGTCTTTATCTGTTCAGCAGAACCCATCTAGAATCCATCGTGGATTTAATGGGGGGGGGGGGGGTGGGGGATTATCTGCTATGAACCAAGAAGTGTTTGCAGGGTTGCTCCTTAACTGTCCTGGATGGGAAACAAAGTACAGATCAAGAACAAAAGGGGAGAAAAGAGACTGTTAATGCCCATGTAAAAGCAGGACTCAGTCCCTGCAAAATATTCCACGGCTTCATCTTCAGACCCCCATTTGAAGTCGAGTCAGCTCTTGTCACATTATTCCAACCACTGTTCATCTGAGCTATGATGCACCATTCATTCAACAGACAGCGTGTCTAAGTGACTCAGCTGTTTACTTGATTTCCCTTTCTCACCTCTAGCAGAGCAGCTATTCTTGACCTCATATCTTCAGAGATCTTTATGAGGCACGATTAAGTTTACTCCTTCGTTAGGAATTAATCAGCAAGAGCTGGTGAATAAGTCTGTGAGTTCACTTATTATTTTTTCAGCACAGTTGATGTTTAACCTTTACAATACCAGATGTATCAGATTTGATATATACATTTCTGACACCTCTGGACCAACTCCATAATCCCAAAAATGAATAAATGAATAAGATTTCTAAATGAATTCATAATGAAACAAAAATTACTATTTAAAAACGATTAAATACAAAAATTGAGTTTTTTAAAAAAATTCAATGGATAATAAACACCAAATAATAAAAATAGGATCATCTGTGTATTATTTGATATGTCAGCCATGAAAGGGTTAGTAGGTGTATTCAGCAATGACGCAACAAAAAAAAACTGTTATTAGTTTACACACATTATGTTTGTGTTCTGGAAATACAGATCTTAACAAAGACGATACTCAGAGAGCTCCATTTAACAACGTTTATTTGTCTACGTGGACCTCAGCGTTTCTTCAGCTGAGAATCACAGCGTGAGTCTGGGGAGCAGGTCCTCACTTCTGCCTTATACAACAAAAATCCCACCTACACACTTGCTACAGACTCAAGATAACAAAAGTCCGTTTCTGTGAGAGAAACAGATAACAAGAACAGTTAGAAGGTAATCAGTTAATACTCCCCGCCAGAGTGGGGGTGTGACAGTAACTGACCTCCAACTATTTCAGGCACAGAGAACAAAACGTACTAATCACACAAGTCCGGGGCAAATAGACACTCGTCCACTTTTCCATTACAGTTTGTCTAACATTCTGACTTAGAGGAAGAGTGGACCACATATTCAGACAAATACTTAAAAAACAAGTTAATTTCAGGTGGTCTTCAATACTTTTTCTCCCTAGTGTGTGCACATTCTGGAGGTAGTGTTCATCACTGTTGGACTGAGGGAAGAAATTAGCAATAAATAAACAAAGTTTACCAGTAAATGCTAAACGTTGTTCACAGTGGCTCATCTGGTGTTTTTATTTGTTTTATACACTGTGACTTCAAGCATTTTAACCAACTGCTCACTAAGCAACACATGAGGATAAGTGCACGTGTTGATGCTGCTTCACATCCTCTTTTGTGGCAACAACAGAAAACAATGTGACCCATGTGTCAACATAAATCATACAGTTTGACACATTATGCTGCAACAACTTCACAAGCTGGAAACATGACTTGTATGGTTTTATGTTAATTTGTAGTGTAAAAAAAAAATTCTTTCACAAGTATATAAATGAACAGTGACAATTCTAGATAAAAAAATGGGATGTGTAAAATGTTATTTGCAAAAAGACTGAATCTAACATGTTAAATTTTTTTTCAACCATTTGTTCAGCATTCATCACATTCCAAAAAAAAACTTAAAACTGGGCAACTTAAGGCCAGTGATGAGGTAAGGAAAAAAAAAAAGATTTTAAATGAATAATACCAAAAGGTGATTGTGATGAATTGCAGCGAACGTAGTCTACAGGAAAAGCAGACTTGTGAGCAGATGTAAGAAAATCATTAAAATGTTCAAAAGAAACTTCCTCAAAGGATTAAAGGAGATTTGTATGTTTGCATGAACTGAACCTCTGTGATGTCTGATCCCTCACAAGGAATCACGAGCTGAAATTTATCAACAGTTATAACACAGTCAAGGGCTTACTTTTCTGGGAAACCTTTGTCAACCTCTACAATAGTGATATATGTTCATAAATGCCATTTTAAACGAAGAACCCATATGTTCTGGTGGCATCAACATCTTCCGGCCTCTGGCCATCATACACGGGAGACATGCATCATGGTCAGTAAAGTTGGGATGTTCTATCCTCTGGCCCAAAACTGAAAAGATGAGTCTATGCAGGTACATGTCAGAAAGACAGGGACCATGGTGGTACCAAGGTTTTGGCAAGAATATTGACACTTTTGTGATGGTGTATCAGTGAAGTGCTCTGATGTTTTAGAGAATCCCATGCTGCCATTAAGACGTGAGAAAACCTGATATATTCATGCTTTTTTCCCAAGAAGAATGCAAATCCAACATCCTGCAGACATCAAAAGGAAGAGGCTACCAGCGCTGGGCTGGACTGCCGGCAGTCCAGTAGAGGATGTGTGGAGGAATTAAAAACAAGAAATGAATCAATAACCCTCTCTACTGCCATCTAAGATGCGTTTGTAGGAGCAAAAGTGTGAAGGAACGGCAGCTTTACACCATGGAAATAACTGTCTCAACTTACTTCTAAATTGTATTTCAGTCCTAAAAAGCAAAAACAGACGAATAATACCAAATATGCAGTTAAAATCTAACAATGGGCATTGAAAAGAATCTCTGTGAACTGAATCATTACATGTTTTGTATTTAAATTTTCCATATTGTTTTGTCTTTTTCTGATTTGGGATAATATTTGTATTTTTTTTTAAATCAATTTTTTGTGTGCTGGTATGCAATGCCTCATTAAATTTCAATTTTATACACCTGCAAACATTTTTCTTGCATTTTATAAATGTTTTATTAGAGTCTCTGATCAAAGCAATGACATCTGTGAGTCAGAGCCTGTAAAGTGCTAGAATAACCACCTCATATCTGGTAGCTGTGAGATCGTCTCTTACAATCGTTAAACATTTAAAACAAATGAAGCTTCACAAGCAATTACAGACACACTGTACTTATTTATGGTTGGTTTCTTCATAATTTCAGCATTAACCGTGAGAAGCAACATTAAATCCACATCTTGACCTCCGTTCACACTTGACTATGAACAAAGTAGATCCCTGCTGCGGCTGTGGAAAAATGCCCTTCTTTAAGCTGAAAAACAGATTCCTGAAATCATTTCCATCTACATTAGTATGAAAGGTCATCAAGAGACTTTTGTACATTTCTCTCTGATTAAAGCACTCAAATATATTTTCAACGAACCAGAGAGAAAAACACAGGTTCTTTTAGCAGATATGATATGCCAGTTCAGTTCTAATCGTAGAAGCTTGATGTTGGGAACTGCTTGGAGACGCTGGGTCTATTTTCCCACTGTAAAGGACTGCAGCCCTGTGATGGCTCGGCCCAGGATCAGGGCGTGAATGTCGTGAGTACCTGGAGAACAAAAAACATTGGTATCAATCATGGTGGACGGGTGCAGCTCACGTGGAGCTGAAGAACAGAGCGCTGCGGCTAGAAAGCAGCCGCCTCACCTTCATACGTGTTGACAGACTCCAGGTTCATGACGTGGCGTATGACGTGGTACTCGTCTGCGATGCCGTTTCCTCCCAGCATGTCTCTGGCCTGCCTGGCAATGTCCAGGGCTTTGCCACAGCTGTTCCTCTTCAGCATGGATATCATCTCTGGAGATGCTCTGTGGAGAAAAGATCATGTTTGTCTGTCTTTGGATTTGATGTAGTAAATATCAGGGTTATGGTTTGTTTCTATAAACACACCTTTGTTCAGTGTTGGATTAATATAGCATACACTTGTAGCTGTATTTGTTATTCCTTTAACACTAACTTGATCTTAATTGGCTTCATTAAAAAAAAAAAAAAAAAAGATAAAAAATTCAGGAAAAAAGTGTTTCTGGCAGTACGGGAGCAACTGTGTGGTCAGGAAGTAGTTTGCCTCACTTTTTGTCTTCGATGAGCCTGCCCAGCTGCAGGCAGGACTGCAAGCCGATGGTGATCTCTGTTAACATGTCAGCCATCTTCTTCTGAATCAGCTGATTCCTCGCCAAAGGCACGCCAAACTGGATCCTGATATATAAAACAGGAAACAAAACGGCTCTTTATCTTCACCATGATTCAGAAATACTCCACTACAAACAAAAGTGAAATGAAAATATTTTTGTGTAGTGAACAAAAATACATTTAGTGTTGAGCCGAGACAATGTTGTTCTGTGCTTTCTGACCTGTCGAGTGTGTACTGGCGAGCCGTGTGGAAACAGAACTCGGCAGCGCCCAGGGCACCCCACGCAATCCCATAACGAGCGTTGTTCAAGCAGCCAAATGGACCCTGAAAGACACAAAATTCACTTATAATTCACCTAGAAATAACTCAAAAAAAGTCAGTGAGCATATATTTCTTTAAGATACTCCAAATGTTGTAGAAAAAATATACAATGATGGAGAATCCTTTAAGATTTCTCTGACGACTCCACTCACCCCCAGACCAGATGCTTTAGGCAGCAGGTTCTCCTCAGGAACCTCCACCTCGTCCATGAGGATCATTCCGGTGGCCGAAGCTCTCAGGGAGAACTTTCCCTCGATCTTCGGTGTGGAGAAGCCTTTCATGCCACGCTCCAGGATGAAGCCGCGAACTTTCCCATCCTCGCAGTTCGCCCAGACCACAGCAATATCTGCCACGGGGGAGTTGGTGATCCTGAAGGTGGAGGCAAAGATAAACATTAGATGGGTATCTAAACTTTTTTTCCTACTATTATTACTTTTTTTTTTTTTAATGGTAACCACTGAGCACATTTTTATCAACAGGCAGTTTGGTAAACTTTGTAAAACAAATTTCCAACTACAGAAAATGCTCTCTGTCCTGGTTTCATTTTTTGTGTTGTCTATGATTTATTTAAATATCTTAATAAAACAGTCAGAAAAATAGGGAAAGCAAAACCCTCAACACAGAAAATATGGTCCTGGTAAACTAAGGTTTGTGTATATGAGTGCGTTCTGAACTTCAGCTGTGGGGAGCGCCACATTGTGGATTACTACGGAAATGATAAAGAGGACCAAATTGTATGATCTGCAGCTTCCTGCTCACACATGCACTGCTCAGAGACATTCTGCGGGAAATGCACTTGCACAACTGATAATACGCGAGAGTGCTGTCTGAGAAGTGTTTTGAGTTCTGAGAATCCATCTCCTTTCAGAAAATTATGCAAAAACTATGGTGCAGAGAGAGTTTGCTCTCTTGGGAATGACGACAAGGCAACTGATGGATCACAAAACAACTGTTTCAGGATTCTTTGAACTTAATACATTTAGATTCGTCCAAAATTTCGACTTAAGTATCAAAAGCAACAACGCAGCTGTCAACGTTTAGGTGAAAGAAAACAAAAACAACAGACAAAATGTTTTATGTTAACATGACATGACCTGTGACAATCATATCTTCCTCCTAAAGACTACGCACCAGGTCTTTGAGCCAGTTAGGGTGTAGGTGCGACTGGATGGGTTATATTTGGCCCTGGTTTCCATGCTGCTGGGGTCACTGCCGTGGTTCGGCTCCGTCAGGCCAAAGCAGCCCAGGATCTCTCCACGAGCTGGAAGCAACAGCACAAGTCAAAGGTGGGTGGTGTAAACTGTCACGATCCCTAAAACTAAAAAGTTTCATATGTAAGCAATTCATTTGGGTGTTCTGGTGTATTTCTGAGAAATGAACTGACTGACAACAGTAACCACTTAATCAGCTGGAGGAGACCGAAGCTGCACACCCAAAAGAAATTAGTAACATCAGCATCTGTCAGTGACTTTTCACAGGGTTATTTTTAAATAATTTGAGAATAAAAGGAGAAAAAAAGCAGAAGTTTGAGCTCATAAAAGAAGTCTGATTGGGAGGAGAAGGGAAAAACATTTTGAAATGAAGAATATACTTTGCATACAAGCATGCATTTGCTAAGTTCATGAGCAGAGTTTTGAGGAAAAGCAGAACAATATATGACCTTGAAAGATGGAAGCCTCCATCAGCTCAAAATATACTCTTTATTAAAAGATAGTAATGTGCGTCATACGCTATTTGTACAACTTACAGTGAGCAGTAGGACTGCAACAAATACTCAAATCAATGACAAAATTAGTTGCCATTGAATTTAATCATTGAATATCAGTGGGTTGTGTCATTTTTGATTTCCACCAACCATTTAGGAGTAACGGTAGCGATGTGTCTCCATTACTGTAAATATGTCAGACTGATGAGTCGTGTCTGTTGTACTTCAGAAGTCTTGGGTCACCGTAAAGAACCGTATATGCACGTGAACCTCTACTTACTTTCCTGTCTTCTTTTCATTTTGACCGTTTCCTTCAGAGGTCACCACAGTGACTCACCCTAACCCTCCACCTAACCACGTCCTTTGCATCTTCTTCTCTCACACCAACTAATGTCATGTCATGTTTCACCGGTAGTAGTTTTTGAATTTTCCAGATATCTTATATGGTCTAGAAGTTATGGTTCTGAGAAGTACTCTGACAAATGCTGACGACAGGATGGTTATAAAAGGGGTTTTTATCTTAACTTGTGTTTATTTTCTATAGTCTTATGAGCAGCAAAGTTTGTTTATCACACAAGGTAAAAAAAAAAAAAAATCACATATTTTTGACTGAAGACATCATTTTAAATAATCCTTAAATAATCTTAGGATAAGTTTAAAACGTACTAGCTACATAAAATGCTTTAAGATATTGCGCCATTCATAATCCAGTTTGCTGATTAATCATTTCAATAGCTGGCCGGTCGAGCGTGTGCAGCAACAAAAACGTAAGAGACCCGCAGTTTTAATCCACCTGTGTTGTTCATTTTCCTTTCACAGTTTTTCACTCCACACGTCTTCTCCTGTTTAAACATATGATCCCCAGATGATCAAAGTTCAGCACCTTTTAGTTCACCTAAGACGTGAACATCTGAACGTGCGACAAAATCTGCTGTGTCCTTTTCTTACCCAGCTTGGGGAGGTATTTCTGCTTCTGCTCCTCTGTGCCATATGCATAAATGGGGTACATGACCAGTGATGACTGCACACTCATAACTGAGCGGTAGCCACTGTCCACTCGCTCCACTTCTCTGGCAATCAAGCCGTAGGCCACGTAGCTTGTCCCAGCACAGCCATACCCTAAAACCCAAACACAGGAAAAGGAGTCTCATTCACAGCATTTAGCTGGGCTAAGATCTTCCTCATCTTTTCATTACCACATAAACAAACCACACACCGGACCAGTGCACACAGGTCCAAAGTTCATCTTATGTAACTTATGTGAAACAAACCTGGACGTTGGTTAATAAAGGCCCTAGATTAAAAGGCAAGAACAAACATTCATTAGCAGCCAGACTCACCTTTTATAGTTGGGCCCAGGACTCCCATCTCTCCCATTTCTGACACAATTTCTCTGTGAAACACTGAAAATAAAAACGAAACAATGAGCCATCATGTTAGTTTTCATTTCATGTCATCGCAAACCAACAAAGTGTTAAATTTACAAAACTAACAATAACAAATTGTTATTCTCCCAACATAACATGGGAGGATTGCACTTTGCAACAATATTGCCCTCTTTTAAAGACACATTTTATGAAACAGGATCACGCCCAAAGGAAAAATGCCAGCTTTCCAGCTTTAAAATAATAATAATAAAAAAAATTAAGTTCTAAAATAAGTACTTTAGCTAAATTACAGTGAATTAGTAAAGTGAATGCCACTCTGTCACCTTCATTTCGGTTTGCCATCACGATGCGAGGCATGAGCTTCTCTTGGCAGTAGGTCTTAAAGGAGTCCCTGATTATGATCTCTTCCTCTGTCAGGTGGCCCTCAAGGTCCAGAGCATCACGCCAGTCAAACTGGACCTTAGCTGCCAAATGTTTAGATTGAGAATAATTTAAGACCTTTAAAACTACAATAAAAACATGTTTTCCAGTTACAGTTGTACATTTAACAATGCTGCATAATATTTCTGATTTTTATTGCCCATCAACACCTACATGCTTTAGGCATCTGTTGAGGCTTCTCGGCATCTATGGATAAAAACAGAATGTGTATTAATATCATTCACAAAAAGAAAGGTTTAAAATTATATTTATTCCATATGAGATGAAGTGAAAAAGACCAAAAACACTGTTTCTCCCTGTCTTAGTTACTGGTAATGCCTTATTTTAAGTTACAATCCTGAAG
>JAOWBL010000023.1:14371089-14409607 GCA_028564865.1 Zenarchopterus dispar
CATGTTCTCCCCGTGCTTGCGTGGGTTTTCTCCGGGTACTCCGGTTTCCTCCCACAGTCCAAAAACATGTATGTTAGCTTGACTGATGATTCTAAGTTGCCCATAGGTGTGAGTGTGAGTGTGCATGGTTCTTTATCTATGTGTGTGTCCCTGCGATGGACCAGGGTGTAGCCCTGCCTGGATAGACTCCAGCAGACCCCCATGACCCAGTAGATGAATTCAGTGGGTATAGAAAATGGATGGATGGATGGATAGATGGAAAAGTGGCTTGCTGTTGGCCATACGATACAGTTCAGGTTTCTTGCACTTGTGCTTTTCATTTTTCAGAACTGGATGCTATATCTCTGTTTTACACTCAGCACTATGTTAAATATTATGAGTATGTGTTCATGTTCCCACCCAGCTGCACCTCCAGGGGTATTTGCTCAGGTTAGTCTTCAGCTCCAGACCTAAAGTCTCTTTGTTTTGACACCTGAACCCAGAACAAAAACCTTCCACCAGTCTTTCTGGAATATCTACTCACAATCTTCTCAGGTCTCACTCACCTGAGGCTTGCTGCTTTGTGACGAACTAGATTGGACTGGATAAGAAAGTGTGTTTGAGTGTGAGGAGAAGCATCAGTTACACAGTGATATGCTGGAGGTTTCAGTGTGTGTGTGTGTGTGTGTGTGTGTGTATGTGTGTGTTTATATGTATGTGTGATTGATAACAACATGAGAGAAGGAAGCAGACAACAGAGCTGCAGTGCATGACTGGTATATTTAATATAGGTGATGTTTTTCATCTTTTATAAGCAAATGGAAAAAAACCCCAAAACGATGTAATGTTTCTGCATTAAGCCAGCTGATAAAACCAAACTACGGCCCAGCTAGTCAACACATGGTGTAACCAAACCTATGGAATTCTTGCATTCGCTTGGTTGTCTGATATCTTTTTCAGTGTGAAGGCTGCGGTGCTGCGAGTCCAGTACAAAGGGTCCTTTCTGTAACTGATTGTGTAATAGGCTGAATTGCAAGTAGCTTTTCTGTTTTTAGCCCATATTGCAGTTATCTCACCCTTGTCAGAGATTTATCTCCTCTTCCCTTCCACCCTATCTGCTTTCCTGCGTGATGCCGAAAGCCTTGCTGTTGTTTGCCAGACTACTATTTCTGCATCCACATGTGATTCATGTCTTTCAGAGCTGTGGAAGTGAAATTTCAGCATAAACTTGCTGGATTCATGTTTCCAGTATAGCTGAAACTAATAAATATCAATCTAGTTTATATTTCGCCAGCTTTGTGATGCATGATACCTGAACATGGGAAAGATTACCCGGAACTGCAGGCATGAGATACTTGACGGGCTTTCTTGTCCGTGGTTACTTGTCAGGGTAACTTTAGAAGACTTTTATGCTCCCATAACAGTTTTACTTTGCAGTGTCATAACCGATGATTTAACTTCCCTGTTATGTTGAATCTTCCTCTCTGTCACGCAGCTTGTGATGGCTACAGCTCTACATCTGTTGGAGGTATGACAAAGTATGATTTCTCAGTATGTGACACACTGCCCTCACTAACAGACTCATAACAGAAGGCTGCAGTCAGCCATCAACAGCCGTGCAGTCAGCTGCTGCCAAGGGCCCCCAAAGTGAGTCTAAGCTCACATTCTTGCATGAAGAAGTAAAAATAACCCATTTATGCTCTCTCCTTTTTCTGTATTTCTCAATGATGTCCACCCCTTTACAGATTACACGTCATCTTTGTTTCAACCATAAAAGGTGCTTCCCCCCCCCTGTCTTGAACACCAGCCATCACGGTGCTGCTTTAACGTTTGACGGACCTAAACTTGTTAATATATAGCTGTCTGAAGTAAGAGGGCCACAGCAGAGACATGGCGTCCCTACAGTTGTCCACAGAGGTGGAATCAAAGGCCGACATGTGACTGCAGTTTAGTCTGTTGGTCTGTGAGCTCACTGGCTGCTGTATATGGTCTGAATTCTTGGAGCAAGGGAGGGAGATTATTCCTCAGTCCAACGAAGCGAGGAGGAGGGTAACCAAGTGACAAAGCCATGTAGGGAGGGCTAAATCAGAATTTTTAGTCCGTCTTTGCTGGATTGGCTCTTGCTCTGAGTCGACTACCTCCACTTTCCCCCCAACATCTTCATTTTCTTTGCCCTGGGTTCATTTGAGGCTCTGTAAGGATGAAAACAAGGTGGGGCCTTGCTGAGGAAAGTAGGTGGAGCTGACCTATATTTTGTCTGGTTCTTCCAGTGCACAGACATTGAGATGCTGTGTACTCACAAAGGATTCATTGCATGATATCTAATTTTGGTTCAAACGTTGAGGGGCGAGGCATCAGAAGAGATACGATTACTCCAGATGGTAAACTCGGAAAACCCGTTTTTTAGTTTTCAGAAAGACTTCCATGGAAGGATAGCACTTAATGAGTTCACCCTTCGTGGACTTTTTTCAGCCACTATATGACATAGTTTCATAGGACACACCAAATATTCAAGATGAGTTTTTTTTTAAAGTTTTTTTTTAAAGACACTGAATTTTCCCATTTCTCCTGAAATGCTCATCTGTGCCTTCAGTGTGGAATCAAAGCTCTAGAAAAAAGTGTTTGTGTGAATGTGTGAATCAGAAACACATTGACATGAGCTTTGAAAGGCGTTATAAAAGTATGAACCATTTGATCATTCACCAGTTATCACTCACTGCAGGGGTACACCTACAGGTGCAACCTAAAGTTCATGAATAAGAAGAATAAACCTTTTTTTCTCCATGTTTGACCTCAAAGTTGAAGAAACGTTCTCTGTTGCAGGCCAGTTGGGATTCATAATCTTTTCATTTGGAAACTGTCTGGATAATAAGATTTACTGTATACACTATATTTGAGTGTGGCCTTAAGCGAGTCAGAGAAATCCACATGACGGTGTTTTGACTTGAGGATGTTTTCATGGTGTAACTGACATTGCTTCAGTTAACTGGAGGTAAGCCTGTGGAAGTCTTTTAAGACACACCAGAGCCCCTTTGGATAACATCATGGGAAAGACCAGAGAAATCCATCAGGCTGAAAACAGTAAGAGAGCATCCTTAGCCACAATTAAGTGTTTTTGGTTCTGCATGTGTTGAAAGGATCACAAATCAAATGAAGCCCACTGCTTCAAAAGTACTCTAAAATTACAAAAACAAAGCCAGATCAAAGTTTGTAGCTGCACATGCAGACAAAGATCTTCATTTCTGGAGACGTGTCCTGTGGGCTGATGAGCCTAAAACTAAACTGTCTGGTCATAATAATCATTGTTATGTTCGAGAAGCTTGCAGGTATCAGAAAACCCTCCCAACCATGTGAAGTATGAAAGTGGCAGCACCATGCTGTGGGGAACTTTGCTGCAAGAGAGACTGGTGCACTTCACCCAGCAGATGACATGCTGAGGAGAGAAAATGATGTGGATATACAAGATTTGCTGCTGAACCCAATAACTGTTGTTTAAACGTGGTTCATGTGAGAGGATGTTGTGTGAAGTAGTTTTGAATTGTTAGTGTCTTCCTTGCAGCAGACAGCAGTCATCGCCATCTTGGTTTGAAGGAATTTTTATGGTCGGACCCAAGGCACAGGTACTCTGCATACGGTCACAGAGAGGCAAATTTTTGACCACTTAAATAACTTAAGCCTCAAAAAAGTTCAGAGCAGCTGCTATGACTGCTTTATAGTGGATCTTTGCCACAGGCTGCGTCAGACTTTCTCCCTGCTAGAATCCCAATTTTGTAAAAATCCCTTCTTTATTTATTTTGAGCTGTCACTTTAAATTACTTTTTTTTTGAATGCTAAAAAGACTCCACTTATTAAATAGTATTTAATCTTTCAAAACAGTCTTGAATACAATAATAATTTAACAAAGAGAAAAATATGCAAAGGTGTAGTTCATAAAATGTAACCAGCCTGTTTCAGTTTCTACGTGAACCACATGAAGCAGATGGATGTTTTATATTTGATTTTAAGAATGCAAAAAGAACCTTAACCTTTGTGTGAGAAACTGGAAACCAGTCTCTCAAGTCCCGAGAGGGGTTCTCAGAAAAACCAAAAGTGGAACTCAAGTGTTGTATCTCACCTAAACCTTTATTTCTAATGATATTAAAGAGAAAACATGAAAACTGATTTTTTTCCTCCCCTAAATTTTTTTATTATGTGTTTTGAAAATGACAACATCATGTAAAAAGGCATCAGCTTGAAAAGGAGAATGATGCATGTTGATTTCTGTCTTAGTAGGATATTGTTTAAATTGTTGATTTTGCCCTTTTTAAAAAAATCTAATCTGAGTTCTACAAAGTACTTTAAAATATGTTTCCTATTCCGGCACAGTGATTTTATGTTTGTAAAGTTCCCTGTCCACTTTGAGACGTGGTGAGACTGAGGATCAGTTCACTGACCTTCCAGTTGGAAACAAGTTACTCTTCCCACTGATCCACAACCCAGCTTCCTGCTCTCGTTCTCTACAATAAAACTGTCTGACTTAACCACTTGTGAAATATTCCAAATATAACATCAAATACTTTTTTTCAGTGTGCGGTATATGTCATGCTCCTGATGTTATGTATTTCTGCTCTTTTATGTTCATTTCAGGAAGGACATCCCTAAATGCTTCATTTAAAACGTGCATCACTTTTTAGTTGGAGCGCCGTCGTGCTGCTGAAGGAGCCACAAATCCACCTTGGACTCAGTAACTGACTTAACTGTCAGCAGGACAATCTGACATATATTGTTTTGTTTCCTTGTTCCTGCCGCACCCTGTAAACACTCCTATCAGACATTTAGCCTCTGCGCACATAAGCTCCAACACCTGTGACTGTGACTTTCCGCAAGGTCACAGTGCTGGACCCCGGCCAAAGTCAACAATAAGCACAACACATGGCCAACTGCGTGGAGTATGGGCTGGGTGGGGCTGGTGGGGGGGCTCTTCTTTTATTTCAGCTGATGAAAATGTGCCCTAAAAATGTCATAATGATTAAGTTTGAAGTGTTTGAGTTTGAGGCTTAGTGGCTGGGTGCCACTGACATATCAGTTCAAGAGGATAGGAATGTTTTTTTGGTTTTTTTCTTGATCTCGTTGCTTCACTGGCTGAAACAGATCACATGTGACTGCTGACCTATTTTTTTTTTTGCCACGGTTGAGGTAATGAAAGGCAAAACAAAGGCAAGCCGAGTGAGGGAAATTTGTTGCCATTGAAGCCTTCCCATTATTTACACGTAGGTAGATGTGCGCACACATTGCCTGCACCCCTAAACTGAGCCCTCAAAAAACCAAAACAAACAGTGAACACTGAGCCCTCCTGGACCCAAACCCAGGCAGCTGGTAAGTTACTCAACTATGCTTCCAGGCAGCAGGTCGTTCAGTGTTGTGTAATAACTTCCCCTGAGCTAAGTAACAATATTCATGGCTTAGAAATGTGCCCTCTCTCAATGCATAAAGTGAAAAAGAAACCAAATGTTCAGCATGTAATAAAACATCCAAATACCAGAGAAGACACTGGAAGATTTGGATCTCAAGTGCAGTGTTTTTACAGGAGATGGTTCTGTCTGTCACGATGATGCACAAGTATGTTAGTGTCTCCACTTATCTCCTTGCCCTTCTGTGGTATTTTAGTCCTCATTACACATTACCAGTAAATGGCTCATCATGCTTGGTGTGTGTCATAAAAACTTTGATAGCCATCAAGACGATATTTAGATGAGATTGGCGCGGTTGTTTATGACTCTTGTTGCCGTCTGCCTCTTCCAGCAGCAGCTCACTTGTCTCAGACCACAAGTCTGTTTTTCTTGAGCAGAATTTGGAAGGATCATCTCAGGGCTTGTTATGCAACCCTAGAGAGTTATTCCTTTCCAGTAACCTATTAGATCTTTGTTCCTCATGATAAAGCATTCCACCATGTTATTGGAATGATAATAAATTTTCTTGTCAACTTTATTACAGTTTTCGGTAAGCATTCATTTTTCCATTTCAGGCCTATAAAATATTCTAAAGGAAGTTGAAACAGTAAAACTTTTACCATTTTGTAATGATGGCATTCCTCTAAACAACATTTAAAAGTCTTTCAGGCATTGAGGATACCAAATATTTCCAGCTATTTATGTCTCTCTTCTGCTGCAAAAATGTCTCTAAGGGACTGTCATCGTCTCATCTTTTGGATTCAAAATTTTCCAAAGATTCTGTGTTGGGGAAAGATCAGGATTCCAGGCAAACCAGTGCTTTTCTGTAAAAATGTTGCTGTGGGATACCTCGTCTTGGGGTTGTGTGATAGTTCCTTTAATAATGTAGCTGTGTTTGAACGCTTGTTGTCTTCCTCAGGTCCTCCACATTAGAGGTTTTTCTTTCTTTTTTTTTTCTCTAAAGCCCTTGATGATCTATGAAATCTCAAATAATTGTGGATTTTTGCATCCCTCCCGTCTGTGCCTGCCTGCTGCATCCTGACCTGAGGGATAAGTCTCATTGGGAAACTGCGTCTGCTGCTGCTGTGTTCGTGTGGAGGGCTTGGGTGGAGCTAGGTGGTACACAAACAAGAAAATCCGTGGTATTATGTGATGCCCGCACCTGTTACATCATTTCTATGACTTAATCTAGTGTTTTGGCGAGGAGGTGCAGATGTAGTTAGTGTGTGTGTGTGTGTGTTGGTGTGGTCGGGTGGGGCTTCAGTGGGACGACGTGCAGAGCAGATTTTTTCCTTTCTCTTTTTTCTCAGTAACTGAAGTGAGTTACTGGCTTTGTGACCTGACAGGAAGGAAGGCATGAGGCAACTGACACAGCAAGCTCTTTGTTTAGACTCCCTGCGATGTTTTCCCACTCCCTCTCTGCGTCAGCCTCCATCATCATTTATTATCTGAACCCTCACCAAATCATTTCTCTCTGGTTTTTTTTGTGTATGATCATCTGCTATTTCCCTTTCTCTCGCTCTCTTTCTGGATTGTTTTCGCCTTTGTTCTGATAAGAGTTGGCAGAACCGGCTGTTGCAGATAAAACTCTCACCCAGGCTGCTCGCCACACGCCAGTCGGACTTTGCTAAGGGTGGGAATTGGTGGCGGTGATCTCACTGCACTGCAGGTGCTGTTAAGTAATAAGAATAAAACATGCAAACTCACCACAACAAAACAAGCGGCAAGATCTTTTGCATGTGTGTCTAAGTGTGCATGACCCATAGATAAGGATGTGGAGGGAGGTGGGGGGGCATACAGCGAGCCAGCAGCTAAATCTGGTCCAGGCCACTCCCTGTCCCCACTTGAGTCACTCCAGCAGCTGCTTCAGACCTGCTTGAATGTGGGTGAACAACAACTGCACATAGCAAGGTTTCAAACTATCAGTTTTAAACCATTATCTTAAGCAATTATTACTCTTTTTGTAAAATTAAAGTGAAATTAAAAACAGACCACTCTTCATCTCCACCCTTAAACTATAATTCGCAGCTTTCGACATTTATCTTCCACTTGACCTTTATTTAATGATACTTTTGCCCCAGTACGTCTGTTTACTTACTGTTCTGTTGCTGTTGCGTTTGAGGTCGTCACCTTTTGTCACACTGGCTTTGAATCATGAGACATCCAGGAGAACTTGCTCCTCCTTCAAAGGAACAAGGTTTTGTCCTACTTATGTAATGGCCTTGTTTAATGCAGCATAATGTAACTTTGATGTGCTCTTTATGTGTTTATGTCCACATGCACTGCCTGCTTATATACACAGGTGTGTGTACATGCACATGTACAACTATGTATACACACACACACACACACACACATATATATATATATATATATATATACAGTTATTTGATCACAACTGTGTTTTTCAGTTTGTAGTCAGGGGAATTCTCCTGTTTAATTACACAACTTTGACCTGTCTTTGCAGCCATCCTGCCCCCGCCACAAAAATGTGTCCTAAGAAGCGTCTAGTGTGTCATCTTGGAAGCAAAACAGATTCCGACAGTCCCCCCCCTGCTCTGCTCTCTCATCCCTGTCCTGCTCCATCCCCACCCCTCTCCCACTCTTTCTCCCCAGGTTTTAAAGGGGAACAGGTAACAGAGGAGCCGTGTTTTTGCTCTCTGTCAAATGTATCACTGCTGCCCATCCAAAGCAAAAGACAAGAAAACTTGGATGCAGCCATTACCTTCATTAACACACTCTGGCTCTTTTTTCCCTTTTCTTCTCGTCTCCTGTCTTACGCACAGTGACCTACTTTCCTCCTGACCTGTTTATGCAACCGCTGGCGCTGCAGCTCTTCAAGTCAAATCAGGAAAATAAGGGACGCGGCAAAATGCAGCCCCAGCTTTGCTGTGCTTGCAGAGGGTCACCTTTGTGCCATCCCACGGGTGGTGGGCACCACAGGGTGGCTATTGTTAGTAGCGCCACATTAACGGACGACACTCTCAAACTGCAAATTCCACGAGGATTACAGTTAGTGTGCTTTATTTTTGTTAGTGCGCATGGCTGCGGGAACACGGATGTGCATGTGTGAGCACATATTGTTGTGTGGGCATGTGAGTGTTTGTGACTGAAATCATTGTGAAGTGCACTGATGTGTCAGCCTCAAAGAAGTGCTTTGTTTGCAAGCTAAGATGAAGTTGGTGAGCTGGGTTAACTTCCCTCCTCCTCTTCTTTCCTCCCTCGCTGCTCCTCCCTTTGCCCTTTATGCTGTTATGAAAATGACCCCATTTCATTTGGTGGGAAATTGTGTTAAAAAAAAAAAAATCATCATTCAAAGGCCACTGCATGTGCTTCGTCAATCTGTTTCATTGACACTTTGTGAAAAAACAATATTTCTTATCAAATTAGAAATCACTGAAAGCACATATACTGTTACTAAAGTTCTTTTTTTTTTAACAATTGATGGAAATATTGTGATACTCTAAGAAGCCAGTTTGCAATTTGATCAGTGCATATTAGGCTTGCGATTGTTCACACAAGCAGTGAACAACAAACTCTTCTTTTCTTTTCAAATGTGGTTTCATATAGCCCCCTTGACCCCGGACTTATACAGGATTACACAACATGTTTTTCTGTGTTAATACAAAGAATGCAGTGGGACTTTGTCAGGAGGTTGGCAGGACAGTTGAGCTGCCTGCAACAGCCAGAGGCTCAGACCGGCTCTGTCCTAGCTTTGTCCTGCACGTCGCATAAATCTAACTCTCTCACTTCAGATTTATTCTGTTTAGTCCAGTCTTTGTGGCTGCTCTGCTGTCAATATTCTGGATTTTGCTGGGGCAAGCCTGTTTCTCATGTCACAAAAAATAAAAATAAAAGTAACCCCCTGGCTTTGTGGGAAAGTGCTTTACTGAGCAGGATCGTATTAACGCACGATTCTGATTCATTTTCAGTCTCGGTCTTTTGTCTGCTCAGGGTTATGTGGAGTGTGTCAAGGCAAACAGAAATCAAAATGGTTTAAACTCTTTAAAGCAGAGCCTGTAATCAGAAGAATTTGGGCCTGCATGCTTGCTCCTGCCTAATATAGTGCAGTGTTTGATGGTATTTTCTTTCAGTAAGCCTGTAAAGTAGGCCAGTGTTACATCAGACAAGCTTGCCGGGGAATTTTCTGGCCCATGCCAGCAAAGTGTGTCAGTATGCCACTGCAGAGTTTCTCTCGTTGCTGATTAGCCTCTGATGCCAAAAAGAGTTAGTTACCCATCGGGAACACCATACATGGGCATATCTTCTTCGAAAACTTGAGTTTCCTAGAAAAAACAGAAAGATGTGTTGCACAAAAATCCTTCTTGAAGATGCCCTCATTTAAATTAATGGACCAAAAATTTCCCTTCGCCACTTTCTTTAGTTTAGATAACAATGGGGATTCATCCTCTCATGTCAGTTGGTGAATAATTACCTTATTGGTGGCTCTGGCATAAAGTTTATAGATCACCGTCTGAAATGTTAGGATGAACATATTTATAGTGTCATTATGAGGAATTGTTATCTCAGGTGTGACCAGAGGCCCAAAATAAGGTAAACATTTGTTGTAGTACTCCCAAAATATTCCGTTTTCACACAAGTGATGAACTGAGAACACTTCCCTTTGGAGTTTTTCTAATATTGGTGCTCTCATGTCATGTGGGGCAGAATTTTCTTGTATGATTGTATGCAGGGAACGCACGCCCACAGGAGCAAGAACTTTAGCGGTCATCTAAACAGTCGTTCAAGGACCAAGCATGTTCTCCACCCTGGTGGTCTGCTCATACTTCTTGCCAGGCTTTTTGCTTTTTTTCTCCAAGATGTTTCCAAAGAAATGTGTTTTTGGTTGTGAAGAACAATTGTCCAACCATTGCTGAGTGGAAGTAATTGGTTATTTTTTTGTGAACATTTTACAGAAGGCTGTTTAATGAAAAAGTCCAAGTGTACCATTGGATGCAATCGTCATTGATTAAAGTTGCAGGGTCTTGCATTTTCCCACTTTAACTGATTTCCACACCAAGACATACAGGATTATTGTTGGCTATGGAGTCAAAAGTAGCTTGGAAACAGCATCATACATTTTTCTATTTCCTGGCTGCAGTTGTTTTTTGACTCAACATTTTAATGCAGCTCTCTCTTCTGCACCTGCTGATACAGGCATTTACAAAAAAAAAAAAAAAAGTACACGTAGATGTGATTGAAAGATGACATCATTTGTAATGTTACACCAAAAGCAGATGAGCGCACTACTTATCATACACAGACATCCGACTGTAATCTTTGCTGTTGTGCTTTGTCATGTTGTCCACTGGAAGGAGTTGAAGGCTGAGGTCACTTGAACATGTATTGTTCACATGTCAACATGCTGAAAGTATCTGTCTGTTTGTGAGCCTTTAGCTCCGCCCACCAACAGGCCTCCAGGAATTCGACCAATCAGAAAACTCTGGAGCCAAGTATGAGTCTCTTCTTTTGATTCTCAGTCTTTCTAAAGTAATTACAGGCTGGGTGCAAAGCAACTCTGAAGGTACCAGAGATTAAAGTTAGACTGGTGAAAATGATCATAATAAGGTCATTTTAAAAGCAACAAGCGATAGAGTGGCTACTGATAGTAATCTGATTTAACTGCACACAAACACCAAGGGGGGAAAAAAGACTCAAACAGGATTTTTTCTTGATATGTTGTCAGGTCAACATTATTATATTGTTTTATTTTTTTTTTATTATTTTCCTTGCTCCAATCTTCCACAATGAACATTAGTGTCTTTACATACATATGCATGTCAAAGGAAGCAATGGCAATGAGCAACCAGACCAACCACCACCCATCTCTAAACAGCACACTATCTTTGACAGTTTTTTCTTTTTTTTTTGTCTTTGCCTTTTTCAAAACCATCAGTAAAACCACAAATATTTCCGATTAATACACACTGAGAAGGTAGGGAGGGGAAGCAGGAATGAGGCTAATATATGTCATCACAGTCAGTGGGAGAAAAGACACAGCATAGAGTAAAACAAAACATCATCTAGACTAAAAAGAACATATAAAACAATGAAAAAAACAATACAGTGTTTGTGAAACTTTACATTTATACACAAGCACCAAAAAGCCAGATAATGGTACAGAGACATTAAACTATAATCCAGTGAAGGCAATTCATCACAACCCAGTAGCATAACTATCATGAGAAAAGGATGAATGACCCGTGAAATGCAAAACGAAGGCACATGAGAAACAAGGGAAGCTCAAGATTAACAATTTTAACTCTGGCTCCTGTTGGAGGATTGGCAAAATTTGGTATTAGCAGTAACCTTTGCTCCATTATAACTCAAATATCCAATTCCTGATGCGAGTCTTGAGAGCCATGTTTGGTCACACTACAAAAACCAGGTTTTACTGAAATAAAATAAACAGTAGCTACGCAGGGCTCCTTGCCTAGGTCTTCACAGAGGAAGAACTCCTTGTGAACTCAGTGCACTGTAGTGTGTATACATATATGAGACTACATTCCTCCCAAGCACCCCATGACAACATGAAAGTTGACACTCCAGGCTGCAACACATATCCAAAAAGGGTCTGTACACATTTTCCATCTATGTTGCCTTGGGCTTTATTTTCCTTCTTATTTTTTATTTTTTTACACTAATGGGTAAGTTAAAGGTAGGGAAATAAATACATTTAACTAGTGAATGGTAACAACAACACACAATGATTGATAAAGCTCAAATAAACTAAAGGCTCATAGCCTGCAGCTGGTGAGTTTCACCAAATATTTAAAGGCTGGTTAAAGGTTTATAAATCCAAACATTTTAATGAGACCACTGCCTCAGGGAACAACTTGTTCTCCATTCAGTGCTGCTGGCAGTCCAACCTGGACCACCATTTTTTGTGTAAACAGGGTACTAACTAACAAACAATACCAAGTATTAACAATCAAGAGAGATGTTTTAGTTGAATGGGTCCTGTAGCAATGGGAGACGATTATATCACTGCAGGTATGTCAATTTTTGTTGAATTTGTATCCAAACTTCTTTCCAAAATATACGTTTATAGTAGATACATATATTCATATGTCACAGTTATATACAAACCAAGTGCTTGAAAAATAAAGGTGATGGTGATTTTTCATGAAGTAATGGAGATGGTTGGGGAGAGTATGGACTGGGAGAGGTAGGGTCTGGGAAGAGGTATGGAACTTAATATTTGTAGTGTTGGTAGTATTGGTGCTTCTTTGGTCGAGGGGATATCCCCAGTTTACATTTGCATTTGATTTTAGTTAAGGCAGAGAGCCATATCTACAGTTGGATATGTACCAAATTACTTCTACATTCCTTTTCTTAATTATCAAAATGTGCTTTCATTGATGCACTCTCTTGTATGGTGTTGAATGATAAAAGTATAAAAACCTGGCGTTCCATCCCTCCTCTCATCACATAAACAAAAGTGCTTCTGTAAGTATGGAGAGGATGTAAGAAATGACCAATCTGTACAATATATACAAATATGATACAGTCCTACAATATGTCCAGCCCTTTGGTGTCACTGAGTGGAGGGGTGTTGGAGACCCCAGATTTCTGTGCCAAGGGCATGAGGGGGATATGTTATTGTAGGGCAAAGGCATGACGGCAGGGTAGTTCTTAGAGGAGACATTGTGTCTTCAACCTGTAAAGTGACTGTCACTTAATCTCGCCTCTTGTTTCGTCGTGCACCAGTCTCCTTTTTCATGCTTACCGTCCTTGCCCCCACCCCTGACACCTCCTGTTTGCAAGCCTCACCTGGGCTCTCTCGCGAAATGTTCTGTGGGGTTGGGAGAGACAGGTATGGATGCTGGGGGAAGGGAGGCGGTGTTGCAGAGGGAGGAGAAGTTGGGGACTCCTGGCCAGAGCAGTTACCGCCACTGCTGCCTGTGCTCATGGCTCTGTGTTTGAGTCTGAGTTTGTGGGGCAATGCTGTGCCCCGCACCTCCCCCTGGGGATCCCAGCCCTGGGCCTGGGAGCAGCCTTGATACTGGGACAGAGGCGAGGCAGGATGGAGAACACTGGAAAGATATTGGTTTTGGCAGTTGCCCATGTCTGAGAAGGACAAAGAGGGGGATTCCTCTTCATCTGTGGAGGCGTCTTTGTCAGGGCTGCGGGGGTCACCTTCACTAGATGTCGCGTCCTTGCTATAGGAGGCTGACTGGCTTTGATAATAAGCCTCAGTTCTTGGCCCACCTTCATAGCTAAGCACGGGTGGTTCCTCTTCTTGTGTGCTGAGGTATGAATGATGAAGCTGTGGGAGATGATGGTACAGATGGGAGTGGCTGACTCCCTCCACTTGTTCACTGAGAAACTCTGCCGACGAATCGCTCTCCTGCTGGTGCTGCTGCTGCTCCTGCTCTCGCTGCTGCTGGGTAAGCTGGCACACTCTGTGCATCTGTCTCTCTTTGGCGTCGTTACAACTGTCCGACAGCTCGTATGGAGGGGAGTCTAATGTCTTCCTGTCCAGTTGCTTGGTCACCTCAGCCAGAGTCTCTAATGAGGTCTCACTGATGGACTGCGGCACCTGGCTGACACAGATCTGGCTGCTCTCGCTGCTCTGTTTGGAGGCTGCATGGAGGTCGACTTCCTGAGGCCTGGACGCGTTATCTGCGGAATAGGAAGTGCTGCTGGAGCCGTAGAGAATGACACTCCGCTGGGCAGCAGGTGGGTGAGGGACAGCCTTGATCGAGGTAACGGACTCCTGATGGGGTTGTGGTTGCTGCTGAAGGAGGGGATGGTGCTGGTGCTGCTGGCTGTGATATCCTGCATCCATCTCTTGATGCTGCTGGATCTGGTGGTGTGTGGGTACAGAGGCCAGGCCGCTGCGGATGTTGAACATAATCTGGGTGGTAGTGCCGTTGGCAATGTCCATCTCCAGCCTGTCACCTTCCTGTTTGATCTCAAAGGGGATGGGGTCTGGGCTGTCCCTTGATGAGCCATCAGACATGTCAGAGAGGGAGCCACGTGGAGAATACTTCACCAGCTGCCTGTGGCCCTCACTGCGTCCCGACTGCTCGGTTTCAGAGGAATCTGAGTTCATCATCACCTGAGAACCACTGGAGTAGTACTGAGCAGAAGAAGATGAAGAAGAACTTCCACTTCCTGTGTTGCTACCCACACCAATCTGTTGGCTCTTTTCAATGTAGGAAGCTGTGCTTATGAGGCCAAAGCGCAGTTTCAGCTGGAGCAGCTCTGTCTTGAGCCTCACGTTCTCATCATTCAGTGCAATGACGCGGTTTTCTAAAACCATGTCATTGAGCCGTCGCTTCTCCCGAGAGCGCTTGGCCGCTTCGTTGTTCTTGCGCCGCTTCTCCCAGTAGGAGGCGTCCTTTTTCTCATCAGAAATGAACTCCCGCTTCCGCCTGCAGGTAACATTTGGCTTAGGTTTGATGAGACGCCCCATGCGAGGATTCGTCCCTTGGAGAGAAGACAGAGACTCTTCATAACCGCTGAAGGTCTCAAGGTTTAAGTTATTCCCTGAGGTTTTGAGAGCTGAATTCAGATTTTCCATTCTTGTTTAGCGGTAGCCAGGTTGAAAAGTTGAGATCGTGATGAAAACACCTGTGTGGTTACACCAGGAGGGGACTCAAGTGTCCAAATAATCCAAAAAGATAAAGAGCAACTGAAGCTCAGGATTAGCAACCCTCATTTATCCACTTGCAGGGTTCTCTGCTCAAACTCTAACAGACCCTGTGTGGATCAGATCAGTCCTCCAGTTTTGCTTTTGTTAGTTGTTCAAAGTTTTAGCATAAGAACGGCACAGAGTATAAGCTGGCGGAGAAGTGTCCTAGATCTCCACACAAACAGCAGGATGTAGGTCGGCCTGTCTACCTCAGCATGTCAGTCTCTCAGGGAGCTTTGTGCTCTCTCTCCCTTAACTCCGTCTCTGTTTCTTCTGCAGCTTACTGCAAGATGAAAGGCTGCAGAGATAAAAAAGAGTGAGAAGGGGACAAATGTTAATCCACATGGACTCCATTATTCACTTCCATATCAGACTTATAACTTTTCCTTTTATATTATTAATAAAAACAGTTTGTTGTATTTTTTTTGGCATGCATACTGATCAAAGATCTTAGTACGTGCAGAACAGCAGAGGAAACTGCTGTTTTGGCATGTCTGGCCTTTATTTACTTCGTCACCACTGGCAACCACTGAATGGTTGCTAGACCTCAGTGTCTGACCTTTTGGCCCTGCTATTGATCTGATCCGTCTGCAGCCCGTGACCCCTGACTCTCTGCCTGGCATGTTGATGTTGGCTTTTGTGATGTAATGCGGACAATAGGTTCATTGCAAGGCCGGGCAACTCTATTTCATCTCGTCGCACAGGCCTTAAAAAGCCATCTGTACGACATGTTGAAAAATCTCAGCCAACAGTGTTACACAGCCGAAGGCGACGCGGAAGCCTGGTGATTATAAACTGCATACACTCCCTGTTTTATTAGGTACATCAGGTTACCTAATAAAGTGACTGGTGAGTACATACTGCAGTTGAGGCAACCCCCTCCCTCCCTCCCAAAAGCATTCATCCACAAAAGAATGTGCATTCTTCACCAAAACAACTCAATGCCAAATCAATGATGCAAAGTGAACTGATAAGACAGACAAAGGCATCTGCTAATGGAGGTCAAGGATAAAGAAGCCGAGACTCCACTGAGAGCTGTGAAGGTGTGGGGGTTCTAATAAATGTAGGTCAAGGGCCCCCAGAAAGAAGGAATGGGCTGGAGTAACAGCAAAACTAGAAGGTACTGGGATGACATTCAAACAATGGTGATGGATACTGCAGAACCCAGACGCTGCAAGTTCCAACCTGTGAGCTGAATAGGTGTGTCTTTCCAAAAAAGTGCTGCATTGTTATAGAATTTAGGTCAAAACCCCCAAAACATGAAAGTGATCCTTCTGAATGATTCCTTTTGTTTTTGCACCAGCATCACTAGTAGTTCTGTTGGTCCACCACTACAGCATATACTGAAGTATCCTGCTACACAGCAGCCTTTGAAAAACACAGTGAATATAGCCACACACTAATTATTAATGTATAATGCTCAAAATGAAAACTAGACAACAATGTAATGGATCAATATAAGCTTTGAGCTTCACAGCTTTTTGATGATCTTAACCCTTCAGAATATCACGGCCATGGATTTAGCACTTGCCCAGTACACTGATAAAAGAGGAAATACGAGGAAAACTAATCACATTTCTAACAGCTTCTATTTTATTTTGTGCACAGTTACAATATGTTTGTTGTGGAGTTGTCGTTTAGAAATCAGTGACCGTCCTGAAAGAGTTATATGCCTGAAATTGAGAATAAAATGATTATTTTTTGGATCTTCTTGACTTCCTGACTCGACTTGAATAAATGTTTTTTGTTTTGGGGAAAATGGAGCAAACGCAATCACATTGTTTGAGCAGGTTGTGTTATTCAGCGTCAGTACATCGCCTGACTTTCTGATCTCCTGCTGGTTCAAGGTGTTCATACTGATTTTTTCTCCGGTCCTTCCACTGTTACCCAGTTCCTCATAATGAACATAGATTTTAGCCACGAATCTGGGAAAAACGATGTGTTTTTCAAACCTTCAGGCAACCAGAAGTTAAGAGTTAATGGCAGAAAGAGCCATGCCATTTCTCCAAAATCATCCGAAAGAAAAAAGAAAGAAAAAAAAACTAATCAGATTTAAGAAAGTGCACAAATACACGCTCTATTATTTGGAGTGTTATCTTCTCTCAGCTGAACAGTTCATGAGCATTTGACATGTGCCTGTTGTGCACGGGAGAGACTGAACCCTTTTTTCCTGTTTGTCCCACTGACCCAGAAACTGGGGACCGGCCGTAAACACGAGCCTAGCTTCCTCCATCGTCGGCGTCCCTGAAATATGGGTCAGCGGTGTGACGGAAATGCAAAACAGCAAAAGAAGAGAAAGAAACCGAAAACGAGAAGGGCGACAAAAAGAAAACAGAGGGAAGTGCGGCGAATTAAGAGCTTTGTGTGAATATCAACAAATCTAAGAGCACGTGGAGTGGAGACAAAGAGGAGGAGGGAATCAATGAAGGAGCGCCAAAACAAAGAAGAGGATGGTGATGAGATTATATGCAGTTTTGTGTGTGTGTGTGTGTGTGTGTGTGTTCGGGGGGAGTGTCGTGTGGCAAGTGAAATAGTGTTAGTATTACATTAATACTAGAAATGTGTCACCCATAGCAACAAAAGGGATCGGCACAGCAAACCACATCAGCCTCTCTCTACCTTCTTATAAACCACTAGTAGTGATGCTCCAAAGCAGACGGTGTAAAAACTGTGATCGACAACAGGAGGGTTAACTGACGTCACCGATCGGTTCATATAGTTCCTCTGAGTGAAGAGGACACAGAAATGACCTCTGGTGTTCCATTAACTCTCAGCTCAGGCTCACACTCTGCACGTCGAATTTCCTCTCTTTCTGTTGGGCCCCTTCGTCGTTTAACACGACCATGTCAGTCACTTAATAAAGAGTTCTGACCTCCCTTCACGTCTCAGCTTGCAACCCATTTCACTTGTCCTCCCTTTTCGTCGAGTTACAGTATATTTACATTTTATGTTCTGAAGATGCATGAAAGGCAGAAAGCAACACGTAGGCTTTGGTTTGCAAGAGCAGAAGCATGCTTTCAGACTTCACATGTCATCGCCAGGTCTCTGCGGCACTTGTGGAATGATAGCATGGTAAAAGACTCCCGAGTTGCATTCCGTCACACAGCCACAGGGTCCACACCGCAGGTCTCTAAATGTGGAAATGAGCTTTGGACACAGAGTTCAAATGCCCCTGCACGTGTGTCAGGAAATGAGAGCAAGTCTGGCATACGAGGAGAGGTGGGGGTGGGTGTACATCCTTCACAGACAAGAAAAATGATGAAACCCTTCTCTCCCACACCCTTCGAACAGGAGGGTGAATGCAAAGTGTGGCACGTGGTGGGGGTCATGGGCGGGGTGTGCGTGAAATCAGAGTCTGGAGGCAGACTTCCCAAGAAAAAGATGTCAAGGGGTGGGGGCAAAGATCTGGGAAGAAAGTCAACAAGGCGAGGCGGAGACCGATCGGAGCTGGATCCCTGCTCCATGAGCGCAGACCATTTCTCAAAAAGGAAACGGCTGAGTGACTCAGTCCATGTGTTGCACCAGTCACATGTGCTCCCTTGGCCTACTAAATGCTGTAATTCGGCTTTCTGCTGGCGCTAAACCACAGAACGATAACAAAGCAGGGCCCTCATCTTTCATCATCTTACATGTGCCAGGAAACCCCGACAAAGTCAAGAGGCCCTGAAGTAGGACAGAATGGAAACTGTGCAACGCTGATTACACCTCACCCGTTTTTACTTTGTTAAACCGGCCAAAGAGACGGATTTTGTCTGACCTTTATTCCCACACATCACGTGCCTTACTTGTCTCCTTTCTCACTTACAAGAAAAAACCCCTCTTTTTTCCCCTAACATGATACATTTGGATGCTATTTATTTATTTAGGCTGCAGGACTTTGTGTGTGCCACTTTTCCATTTGTGCACGGCTGCCTGCCTTCTTTGTTATGGCCGGGGCCAGGATTTATTTTGGTAGTGTTCTGATTCTGCTTTTCTAGTCAGCGGCGGTTGTGCACCTCCCTCCCTCCCTCCCGCAGGACTGATGTGACCTACATTCATAGCTGGCATGGAGACCCGGCGTGTACGCCAACCAACTGGCAGCAGCCGCTCGCACCAGCGCGCAGCGCTGCATAGCAGCAGACTATGGCTTTCCACTGATTGCATAATCCGCACCCTTCTTTAATCCATTTTGATTATTTAATTCATATATTATGCAATCTCCAATCTGTGTTCCCTACAGATGCGGCGGACGCCACACTTACAAAGTCAAAAAAAAAAGAAAAGAAAAAGAAGCAGTTTAGCTGAAGACAAGGATATTCTGATGCTTTCATGAACAAACGTGTAAAACCTTTCTCTTTAAGTGTGGCCCGTTTATTTTCCTATAAACTTAATTGTTGCCACTCGTGCCCACGTGCAGCTTCATAGAGGGCAAAGCCGTGGAGAAACCGACGGCCAGACCTGTCTTCTCTTCCACACTTCGGGCTTGTAATTAATGATGTGAAACAATGTCTGACTTCCAGCCCTGCTGAAGTTCACCTTGAGGTCACAGTGCGGGCTATTGTTCCAGTCCGACTTGAGACGCGCATACACGCGTGGAGAAATCGCAAAATAAATACACGAATGAATCTGTTGGAGCGAGCGGCGCGTAGAGAGGAACATGTAACCCCGCAAGCCGCCTTTGTTACACTGTCTGACAAATCGTGTTCATGCATATTTCATCAGATCCTCAGTCATCCGAGGCGACTCCAACTGTGCCATGAAATCCACCCGTGTCTTCAAAAACACGACGCGCCTCCATTATACATTTCCAGGCTGCCTGTTGAGCGAGTCGCGGACACACATCGGAACCCACAGCTGACACCCGGACGTTCGGACCCCACGCCTCACCTCGCCATCCGCCTTGCGGGACTCCGCCGCTCCTGCGTCCGCTGCGGGCTGCGCGCCTGCGGCTCCGTGAGTCCGGACGGAGGTCGTAACACAAAGGAGGGACGCAGCGCGGAGTCGGTGCCCACGCACGGGGTCGCGTCGCGCTCCTTCGCGGAGCTGTCGTCCTGTAAAGGGTTAACCGGAGAGCCGCTCAGCCGCGTTAACCTTTACAAAGAGCTGCTACACGTGACGTGGAGAAGTATGTCCTCAGAGCCTGCAGATTTTTTTTTTCCTTGCCTACTAACCCACAAGCCAGAGACTGGATGTAAGTCACGGATCTCCAAAGGTCTCGGAAACATTTGAACCTGACATTTAAGACTCAGTTAAGATTCTATTAATAATAAAAATAACAGTTGGAACAACTTCCCAATAATAATGTTAACCTATGCCATATAGGCTATATTCACACCTCTTTAGGTTAGTTACTTGTGTATCACAAACAGGCGTTTCCTACGAGGAAAATCGGGCCGTGAATGCATGCTGCATTATAATACCATAACATAACGACGTGGTGCGTTGACCGTCCCTCGTTATCTGCATTCACCTCCGCGTTTCCACCCCCCAAATCCTTTTGGTAAAGGAATCTTACAGCCCACCCACCCACCCATCTCCTCCTACCGTCTCGCGTGTCTGCTACCACACTCAGAGCCCTACGTTTAGCCCCACGGAGGCTGGAAACAGCTTCGCGCAGATACTGAGGCAGGCGCACCCAAGCACCGAAAACAAACCCTGGCCGAGTGAGTGAGAGAGCGGGCACAAAAAAAAAAAAAGGAAAATAAAGAGTTCCAAAGGCATGTTAACCGTCTGCGCAAACATAAATGGAAACACGCTTATTATAAACTGCGACTTACCTTTTTCGCATCAAACAGCAGAGTCCACTGAGGGCAAGCGTCCTGCTCCAGTTCAACAGCCCGCTTTTCCCATATGCCGTCAGGCTTCCAGCTCTCTCTCTCTCTCTTTCAAGCACGCTTCCAAAACCCCCAGCTCTCCTGTTAGCGCAGGTAGATGCAGGAGTATGAACAGGATGCCTTGTTTTGGTGCGCTCCTCGCGTCACGCTGCTTCAATTCCTCCCTCACTCTATTTTTCTCCTCATTTCCTCCTCTCGCTCTCTCTCCTTCTCGCCCAGAGTCTCTGAATGTATGTTAGTAGGTCAGTTGTTGCATAACAGGACGCTTTGGGTGCCTAGTCACGTTTTTTGTTTCTCTCTCGGCTCTGCCCCCTCCCTCTCCCTTTGCCTTCAAATCCTGTTGCAGGAGAGGAGCCGCGGAGGGGGAGGAGACGGCCACGGGGAGGGACGGACCGGGCTCGGTGCCAGCTTCGGTACCACGGAGGCCTGTAATGCCCGTAACAAGGTTACCAGACATTAAAAAAATGCAGCACACAGAGGGGAAACATGCAGAAACAAATCGTCGAGATGGAGCCTACACAAAAGGGGCTGGTTGAACAACCAGAACCGGTGTCCAGATTTTCATCCCTGGTGCTGATGTCAAACTTTGCTGCCTTATCAAGTGCAAGATGTTAAAGGAATTTTCCACGTTTTGAGAAACAATTCCATCTTATTCAGATAAATGAGATGGGTTCAAAACTAACATTTTGGGAGCCTCTCTGGAAAGAGTGCCAAGAAGCGTCTTTAACACCTTTTAAAGTATGTGAAAGGTGCCACGTGAAGAAAAAGTACACAGCAACACTGCTTATGCAAATACTCATAATAGTAAGAAAATGAGTGCCGGTTTTGTCCCCTCGGGCAGACATGTTGCTGTTGGTGTTGTTTGTAACATCCTTTAAATATTAAAAGTGAAGCATCACTGTGCACCACAGTGAAGGGTCTTAAACTTAAGACCAGATCACGAAAATCAAAGATTTGTGTTTGAATGCTCTCCATATGATTCATGGTGGGCATGTAGCTATCATGTTAATGTATGGCAAATAAAACATTGAAAATCAGAATAAAATGCCTTTTTTGAATAAATTGTAGCTGAAAACAGTTGCTCATACTGATAGCATTTCAGTTAATTTTAGTTGCCACCAACTGTTTTTTTAAATTTCATTTTCTCATTTTACTCTTTTTAAAAAGGTAAATTATAAAGCCCTCTTGAGTAAATCACTCACACCTTTTTCTCTTACCGTTCCACACATGAATTAAAACCTTGTCAAGAACTGAGAAGTACAAGAGAAGCAGAGATTTTACTGTCGGGAACCTTTTTCTTTCATATTTCCATTTGATGGCACATCATGTTCCTAGTCCAAAACATACGTCTTCTGCTTTTAATCGATTACTATATTGGTGGCTGTAGATGTTTTGATTCAAACAATGATTTTGTTATTAAGCTACAGGGCGAAGAACATAAAGACACAGATGTACACTATTGTTGCAAGTATCCTAGACATTTATACATTTGCAGTTTTCTCTAAGTTTAAATGAGCACCTATGTTTATTTTTCAGACTCTTTATCAATATGTAAACAGATAATACTATGATTGTATTAGAGGTAAATTGATTAATCAGTTCTCTGCTTTTTAAGAATCAGTCCTAGTAAAAAACATACTCGACCTCAAGTTAGTAGGAACGCAAAAAATAAAAACACACAAGGTTCAGAATAACAATGACTCTTCATGCAAAGGTCAGCATTTAGGGGGATCTTCCTTACAGCCAAGCAAAGATCTAACTTTTCTTTTGACGGAGACTTTCCCATGCGGGTGTTTGAAGCGATATTAATTATGATTCCATTTCATTTTGGTTTAAGAGAGCCAACATGTGTCATTTCTGTTTTTATCTCAATGAAACTAAACAATAAATATGGATATCATTAACACAAAAAGACGAGGGGTGCCTGAGATGTTTGCTTGGTAGTGGAAGAAAAACCTAAGAAGCACCACTCTCTCTCAAAAATCACTGATAAAACCCCCTGTACTTTCTTGATTGTGCTCCAGCAAGCAAAGATGTTATTGCAACTTTTGTTAAACTTACTTGAATGATGTATTGGGAATGATTGTATGTCCTTGTCACAAGTGGACCAACATGTCTTTGTAATCACCAAGGAGATGAAGGAAACCATGTCATCACAGAAATACGAGTGTGTGACTGTCATTCAGAAGCCTCCGTTCCCCCCTCGCATGCTGAATATTGAAGTTTAATAAGCTCCTCTGGACAGAATGAAACCATTTTGTGTGATTGAAGCACATGTTTTTATTTATGCAGCAGGAATGCGCATCACGTTGGGAGTGACGAAGCCAGGAAAAGACTCGCCCAGAGAGCAGGGGAGCTTCTTAAATCTTACACATCTGATTTAAGCAGTAACCTTTGGGTTGGCTTTTGAATAGACTTCAGCAGCCGAATTGTTTCCAGTCAAAGGGGGGCATGGGGAGTGCGAGACTTGCTCCAGGAGGGGAGCCAGATGTACTCGAGAGCAATCTGCTCAGCAATTGTTTCACAATCTTCCAGCAGCTACAAATTTAATTGCAGGAAGGAAATCTTTCATTTAACGGTTTATGGAAAAATAAAAGTTCTACTCGTTTTGGACTGTCAAATAGCTCATTTCAGATGCTGAAAGCCTGCTCAGCATCTCCCAGGGAAGTGCATTATCCACAGAGAGATTAAAACTGGCTAAACAAGCCTGAGCAGATGCCTGGAAAGCTGTCTTCTGCTGTCAATGTATCCATGAATTCCCTTTGTCTTCAAAGCTGCACTTCTGGCAGCATGAAAAAATAAAAATAAATAAAAATGAAAATAGGTGGTGAAAATATATTGAATACCTGACCTTCTGATAAAAATGGAAGTGTCAGCTATATCTGTCCATATTACAGAAACATCTGTGGGTTAAATTCAGAGTAATAAGTAAATACTTGAAAGATTTTTTTTTTTTTTTCAGATTTGTTGACTAATTTATTTGCTCTTATTTTCTGGCATGCTGAATAAACTGTCTCAGGAGTGTTTTCTCATTATTGCTCCTTTTTCCACATTTGTGAAGTCACTGCAGGCATTTTGTTTTTTGTTGAAATATGCCGTATTAACAGAGGGTAACCCAGCCTCTAGAGCCTTAATTCAAAGTATTGATCACCATTCCTTTGCATTGCTTTGTTTCTTTCTTGAGGAGGAGACAGGCGGCGCAGAAGGCACTGCAAAGGCATTGGCCGTGAACTTGGGTCCCCCTCCCCCCATAAAAACACACACTCCCAGTTTCTCATCTCTGCATCGCTCTCGCTCTCTCTCTCTTTTTGCTTCCCATCCTTATCCCCACCCTAACCCAACATTTTCCCCCTTCTAGCAATGTCTGTAAGCGTTCCCATGGCAACTGTCGCACTGCCTGCCTAGCAACAGGCTTTATCCTTTCATTGGGGAAAAATGGGGGGAACAGAATAAGCAAAAGAAGGGTTTGTAGAAAAGAAGGTTGTTTTTTTTTCCCCTTGTAAAATAGGTATGAGGATGTCGATGAGGACAGTAATTTAACAGCAGTGTGTTGCATTGTATTCATTAGACACCTGCACCTGTACTTTATGACCTGTAACTGTCACCACAGCCTTCTCAGTTTAATCTGTTTAAATAGTCATTTCCTTTACTCTTTTTCTGGGGGGAAAAAAAAAGAAACCCAAAGGAGTATTCTTATAATTCAATGACTATTCTAATAAACATATCATGTAATTGGAGGATAAATCTTTCTTTGTCTCAACCCTGTCAAGTCTATTTAAAAGCTGTACCTGCATTACAACCTGATGAGAGCTTCATCCCTGTGGTGAGAAAATCGTGACAGATGCCAAGCTGTCACCATGAATAAATTGATGGAGGATTCATTAAAACAAAGTGAAAAAAAATCTTGAAACAGAGGCATGTGCTAACTGCAGTAAATGTTAGTATTAGCTTATTCTATTAATCTTTTTAATACTAGAACATCTGTTTTTGCTGAATTCAAGACAGGTGCCGGATTTCACATTATCACCAGGTGAACTGACTTGTGGCAAACAGGAACAATACAAATTTCCTTTCATTTATGGCATATTTAAGATATTGCAGCCAGGCTCTGGTGCACTCTGCTCACGATGAAGAAATGTCTTTGCTGCCATCTGCTGATGACAAAAGAAAAACAGGGTTTTTTTTTTTTTTTGTCTTGTGGTTGCTGGGGTCTGTTTGTTTGGTCACACAGAGCTTTGCATGACAATTTTTCCAGAAACAAATGACTACTATTCCATGGTGCAGTTTTAGGTTCTTATATTTAAAATTTCCAGCTGTAAGAAAGAAAAACAGTGGGAGCCGATCTTTTGTTGATACTAAATTACGGTACCTTGAAATCCTGGGACATTTTGAAAAAGGTCTGCAACCGTTTTATGAGGACAGAATGTCTGCAGAGTTTCAAGCTATCCATTCCTTGTTAACATGAGTTTTCCAGCTTGTCTTGAAGGTCTCACTTGAAACAGTTGAGAAGGAGGAGGAACACACACCGTCTCTGCCTGGCTGTCTGGGGCCTGGTTTTGCTGCCTGCAGGGTCTATGGCAGAGGATCCTGCCAAGTGCACAACTCTGTCCTTACTGCCTGTTTTTGTCAGCACTTGTCCCATCCAAATGTGTCTTCGTCTTTACAACGCATCCTCTCTTTCATTCTGTAACATGAATAATTTTGGGGATCAGATTATGTCAAGATGTCTTTCGCAGAAACACATTTAGCTGTTTGGCTGTGTTATCTTGATTGTTGAATATGATTCTCTACAACTTTCATTTTTAGAAAATACACTATCAAAAAAAAAAAGAAAAAGAAAAAGAAAAATATAAATGATTTGGCTCTGTGGAAAATTTGACAGGTATTGCAATGATTACATCACCACCATAATGCTGTATCTGTCAAATGTATTTATTTATTTTTTTTATATGAAAATGAACAAAGAGACAGCAGACATTTAATTCTTGTCACCTTAGTACAGACAACAGTAAAGAAGAAGTAAAACCTGTCTGGAGACCGTGCAGTGGTGTAAAACGAGAAAACTATACAAGTGACAGTGGTTTTCTAAATATAGTGTATTCCACGAAAATACAATGAGACACAAGTCACATGATGCGTGTTTTCTGAGAATAACTTTAGCCATTTAGCCCTCAGGCTCTCATTCAGTAAATAACTTTATCTTCTGTCTCTCTTTGCCCGTGTTTGCAGGATTTTAGCAGAACAGTAGCACCTCCCGAATGACTTGACTGCACTTTTGATATGTTAACAAACTGACTTGTGGTTGATTTAACTCTGCTGTCAGGACCTGTTGACACAGAGTGGTGTGAGGCTTACATTTGAACATCTTCAGGTTGATGCTGTGTGTATTTGTTGTCACAGTGTATGGGACAGAGATACTACTTTACATATATCAGTTACGGACAGAAGTCACATTTACCACCCTGGTGAGGAGCTGAGATTACAGTAAGTTGTTGTTAAACAGCAGATAATATGATGAGTGTCTGACATGTTTAATACAATGTAATACAACATTAAAAAAACAACACATTGTTAGGTAGACTGGAAAGTCCTTGTGAGCACTGCTTTGTGCTGAGTCTCTAGATATTTTTTATGATAAAACTTTGTCCTTTTAATGTCCAGAAGACTGACCCCCTCGCGGCACTGGCCATCAGTTGATTTTAGCCATGAGCTGCTCTGTAAAAAGCTTCTTCAGCTGAGCCACCTCCTCGCTGAGAGAGTTGAGCTGAGACTTCAGGTAAGTGTTCTCGTGCTGGTACTGAGCCTCGCTTTGTGCGTGTGTGGGAGGAGTCTGAAGGCCATAGCTGGCTGTGGAAGTGTGATAGTGAGGGGAGTGTCTCTCCCTCCTGGCCTCCTCCACCTCCAGCTGCTGAAGCCAGGAGCCGGCACAGTGCCCTGCTCCCGTTTCGCCTCCGTTTGCTCCTCTGGGGTTCTCTCTTGGAAATTCCCGTGCTGCGGCAGGCAGCGTGGGGCTGCGTCTGGCGCTGCTAGTATCAGCCATGCTATCGACCCCCTCGCCATTTCCGGGTGTCTTGAAACGCAGCTTGTGAGGAAGGTTTTTCATGGCCTCTGCCTGCTCCAGCTTCCCTCCGCTGAGTTCTGCAGTGTGGTGGGCATCGGAAGGTGAGTGATGGAGGTCGTAGCCTTCCTCTGGTCTGTGGGGGGAAAATTTTCCGTGGTCGCTAAGCCGGTCATCAAAGAAGACTGGGCTGCCGACACTGGATCCACCTGGTGTAGAGAAACCCGAGTCTTCCGATATGTTACCTGCCTCCCTGTGGCTCCTGGCGCTCAGCTGGGCTGTCTGGTTGTTAGGGTGTTGTGCAGGAGATCTTTGGAGGCTCCCATCCCCTCTTGGGAGGTAATAATGAGGAGTTAAGGGCTGAGTAGTTTGCTGAGGAGCTGCTGTGAGCTGCAGAATTTGTGGGCTGGAAGCATCCTTGACCAGGCCAAAGCGGAACTTCAGAGCCAACAGCTCTGCTCGGAGGCGAGCATTTTCCTCCAGCAGAGCTAACACCTGGCTCTCCAGGACCATGTCATTCACACGCCGCTTTTCCCGCGAACGCTTCGCAGCCTCATTGTTCTTCCTCCTCTTGTCCCAGTAGCCTTCATCCTTTTTGTCATGGGGAGTGAACTCGCGTTTGCGGCGGATATTGGCGGAGGACGTTTCTTTGCGTTTCGTGCCTACAGTGCGACCCAGCAGGGAGCGGGCCAACAAGCTGCTGGAGGTCAGTATGGACACAGCTTCGTCTGTAAAAGACGCAGGACCTGCTCCTGCTTCTCCACCTCCACCGGGAGCTCCTGCTGCAGGTGACTCCATGGCGTGGAGCACCGTCACCTCCTGCTGTCCCCTCATCTCCTGAGACTCCTCTCCAAACATGATGCCTGCCAAGGGTTGAATGACTCTTTCTTCAGAGGACCACTGTGTGGTGCTGAGTGCCAGCTAAACGCTCGGGAACTCTGGAAAGCGAGAGTGCAGCAACAGTGCCCCCTAGTGATGGAGGAGATGAAAGGAAATGAGAAGAGGGATTTAGTGGTTACGCAAGAGCCATTACAACACAATATTATGTAATCCCATTACATCTCTGCAATAAAACGGGAGCAACTTGTACCAGAACCGCACAAGCTTCGTTACATGTTCACTATGATACGACAGCTGATGTAAGTTCAAAGATCTTCATCCGTAGCAGACTTGCACTGCTTTGGTTCACATCCTTTTTTACAGATCAGAAATGAATTCCAATTACAAGAATAAACTTAAAAAAAAAAAAAAAAATCCGAATCCAACCTACAACGACATTCAGTTAAATACTTAGACATTCCTCGGTTGATACTTTGTCTTAATTTTTGTCTCTTGATGGTGTCTGGATCCAGTAAGCAGAGCAATTTCCGGTCTGATGGGTCTTCATGCCTCATCAGCAGTGACCCACATGTCCGTCAGGGACATGTCATCCTCGAGTCGCTCAGTCTGAGCGCTCTGGGCTGACCTGATTCCGTTTTTTTACTGCTTCACTGTAAAAACGCCAGGCTCAGATTTCAGGTTACCGGGAAGCTGGCTACACAATTTCAAACAAGTTGGGATAGAAATAAGAGACTGTGAAAGAAATAAACGTTTTACATGAGGCAAATGGTCTTTCAGAACATACGAGAGTAACAGATGAGAAATAAAAAGCTGAAATAATATTATCAGCAGTGTTCTGTAGACGATTTAGATTGTTGTAATTGTTGTAGTTTCGTTTTAAAATCCTAAATGTAATGGCTGGTATTTAAAAAAAAACCCCAACAACATAAGAATAAGCGTTCTGTTTAGAAAATAGTTGTACCTCAGAGATCAGTTTTGCCCTCCGGTCCGCATCAGTCCCCTCCGTCTCTCCAAGCGGGTTTTTGTCCGGTTCAGAGAGAAACGCGTTTCTCCGCCTCCCTCCCCGGTTAAATAGCGCAGATTCACTCCGAGCTGTTACTTAATATTATCATCAGCGTGGTGCGCCTCCACTCTGCTCCACTTGGAATGCCGCAGCTCCTATTTGTAACGTGGAGTTCACCTCAGGACGGTCCCTATCCTCACTTGAACCAGCGGAGCCCTGTTTGTGTGCGCGCTCCTGACACCGCCTCCCTCTGCGCGCCCCCTCCCCCTCCCCTCCATCACAGAACACACACACACACACACACACACCATCTCTCTGCCATGGACGTTCACATAACAGATCATTTCAGACATCATCATCATCTGACCTTTGTGGCCACGCCCCCACCCCGCTCAGATATGGTTGTCGTAACAATTAGATAACGTTGCCCCTGTTTTTGTACAGACCTGAAAAAGCAGCCACTGTGAGTCAGCTGTCCAAGTGAAGTTAGTCATAATCTTCATGCAAGTTTCAAAAGTGTTCTTTTATCACAGCACATCCACTCCTTTGTTGTTTGGGGTACTGGCAAAACTTAGTCACCCCAACGTTATCTGCTTTATCTTCCATATATTTTTCTTTTTTTTCTTTTCAGGATTGCTCAAGCATTTCAATCCTGCCATTTCCACTATAGTCACTAACAGAAAAGCCCTTATCTATGAACTGAGACTCATTTCCAGATTTGTCTGGTTGCTTTTCATGTTGCTAGATAAAAAGAAATAAAATACAATGAGTGGAGTTAGACCTCTAAAGTTGTCCTTTTAAGAAGGAAAATAATCTATAGTCGTTTTTCAAAGTTATTCATTCAGCCACAATGAATGTGAATATAGTACATTTTCAATAACTGAGAATTGAGACCACTACAAACGCAAGTGTAACAAATGAGTCCTTCATCATTAATTTGTCTTGTACGGTGTTGAAATGGAATAACAATCTGCACGTATTTGTCTACTGGACAGAAAACAATAGTGGGAGTAGTAAACAGACATTTTTGCTGCAGGAGGTTGTTCTGCTTTAATGAATCCCCTTGATCCAGCTTTTGTAGTAAAACCCCTGTGTTTTGCTTGCATTCGATTTATTTCCCTACCGTTCACAGACCTACATGAACGATAATTACACAAGCTAGCGTTTTTCTTTGAACTAGAAGCGGAGACATCCTCAGCAAACTGCCTTCACACAAAAAAAAACCAACAAATAATTGTGATATTTTTTGGCTAACAAATGATAATCATTAATTGGTGTATGTGCAGTTCACGGCACAGAATAATGCTTTATGAGTAGTATGTCACACTTGTTTACTTCAATCAGTCGAAGTTTTGTTTGTTCGCTTCCACAGCTGCAGATGTCAAGGGTTCAGATCTTTATCTTACCACATATTTGGCGGTTCAGATCTTTATCTCTCTGTTTACACATGGTTTGATTCCCTGTTACCCCAGAGTGTGATCAGTTCTCCACGGTGCCTTTGATTTACGAGAACAACAGCCGACTGTGTCTAAGCGTGTGTTTGTGTTCACACAGGTGCTTCTTCATGAGCCCTTGGCAACAGCAACACGTGCCAGTTTTCGTGTGCTAATACCATTAAAGGTTTGGCTGAAACCATCAGCTTTCCAGAGTTTTTTGCAGCTTTTATTTTAGTGGGACTAACAGACACGATGAACTGCATCATATCGATTTCTTTGTTGGCCATAAAGTTGGAATCATTTGGGTGTCAGAAACATGGACCATGTAAAGAAAATGTTTTATTCCATTTTTATGGGCAACAGTGTATGTAAACTCCCTGAGCAAATATGCTCAAGTTGACTGAGATAAACTTTCAGCCCCTCACCTTTTACTGTTGGGCCACCTTTGTTTTCTGGTAGAGACTAAGGCCACTGCCTTCACTCACACCAGGCTCCATTAGTGTGGAATTTTCCACTTAAATCTAATACTTTGCTACATTATAGGCTGTAAAGTCAGTACAGCTGTGCGAGACAACTTGACAAATGACATCAGTACTGCACTAATAATTTTGCAGTATCATAAAAAGTGAAGACTAAAGTAATTAATTTCTCTTTTATGAAATATACTCTTTGCATAATTAGGTGCTTTCTTGTTATAAGTCAGTAGGCCGTTGCTGTGGTTCCCCTTTAGCTTAGCTTAGCACAAAAGACTGGAAACAGAGAGAAACAACTGGTCTGTCTGTGTCTGAAGATAAGATGTCCTATCTACTGTACCAACATTTCTAAAGTTACATATTAACACATTTTGCCTTACTTGTGTCATTTGTGCAAATCCATGATTTTTCCATGAGGAAGCAAACTTGTTTTAAGGATTTCCCCCCCATTTTTTAATGGAAAAATTAAGTGATGTCGTGTCTTCAAGATTTAGAGATGATAAATTAAAAAAATATATCATTCTACTGTGTTAGAGATATGGGTGGAGAGAAGTGGAGTGGTTTCCTCGGCGCCAGAAAAGCAGCTGCTACGAACTGAGCTGTAAAAGTGTGGTTGAAAAGGTTAATTTTGTCCTGCATGCCTGTGGTATAGTTTAGATTTTTTTCCCTTTTCACTGAAGGAATTAAGTGATGAATTTACACATAAAAAATAACATTTTTTTATGTGTTAGAAGTGAAACAGTTGAGGCTGGCCAGCCATATATGTGTAATCACTTAGTGAAAATTCTGACTTGTGAAACTGGTCTGGTTTCTCTCTTGTTCAGCCAGTACCATCGGTACAGAATGTACCGAACCAATGGTGGCAGGCATGGAACTTATGTGAGCCTCTCTAAATATATCTAACATAAATGTTATAAAAGCATTAATTACAACAGACATATGGAGTAAAAGTTTTAGAATATGTAAGAATATTGCTGTAACATGACAGTTAACATGAGTGAAATGAAGATTAAACAAATAAGGGGCTTGAAGGACATTTGACATCCTCATTTCATATATTTACAGTTTAAATTGATAAAATGGTTAACTGACCAATGCTGCAAACTTTCATCTGATTTATAGATTTCATTTTCTGGGATGTGACATTTAGTGAGTTTCAAGTTCCACTAGAATTGTGCAAAACCAAAATACTGTACTGGAAACACCCAGAATAAAAAAAAAGTCAAATGTGAAAACCTTTTGATGCTTTTATGAGGTGTTTTTTTAATTTATTTTTAGACACGTTGATAATCCAGTTCAGCTCCAAAGTGTAATGGAAGCACTTTCTTCACATTTGCAGGCTTCCGTTATCACTTGTGATGTAGTCAGTCACATGACTAGACCATGCGACTATTTAAATGCTCGTGCTTCATCTTCTGTGAACTATTATTGCAATGTCATAAGTGGCATTCACAATGATTCAACTTGTCCAAAACTAAAGATGTTTTTGTTCATCTTCTTTGAAGGTGGGCTCTTCTTCTTTTTTGTTTTGACAAAAAGTCAGGATGACTCTTTAGGAGAGTTATTCTCATGGTAGAAAGTCTTGCGTGACAATGAGCGATTGAGTTTTAAGCAGAATCACAACTTTAACTGATGCATTTAGCAACCTGGGAAGGTCTCAGTTAATTACATAGCTCAAAACTGATGACTGAACTGAGTATTTTTCTACTCCCTGAGGCAACGCAATGAACATGTGTCAACATCTGTAAAAGCATCATTTCTTGATCTAGAAAATGATGAACAGAAGCTTAACTTTCAAATATGTCACAATATTTGATAGAAATATCAAAATTTCCTCAATCATTTATGCCTACTTATAAACTTGTCACAGATAAATATGTTTTACAGCAAAGATACTTAAGAATGAGTTTTAGAAAACTTACAGATGATGTTATTGAGATGTTTTATATACACTGCAAGAGTTACTTCTTCTTGGCCTCAAAAGACGATAATTAACCAAGGATGACGTTCTCATTTATTACAGATTACATTAGAGCTTCTTTATCTTCAAGGCAATAGTTTTGCCATGCTGTCTGCAGCTTTACAGCTTAATTGCAGGATCGAGTCCTAACTGTGTGGTGCTAGATGTAAATGGATTGTTCCCTTTAGTTGCAGCCAAAGATGACTGACTGCGTAATAAAACCAGATGAGTGTTTGCTTTATGAGCTCCTGGCACCTGTGGGTGTCGTAATTCACAATGCTTGGAAGTCCTCTGCGTGAAAAAAGACAAACAGACCAGTTATGGCAGTTGAGTTCACATGAATAAAAGGCTGCTGTGGGCTAAGTGGGTCGCCCTCCAAGCAGAAGGTTAGAAGTCTGGGTGTGTTTCTCATTCGGCCGGGATTGCTGGAACAAAACTGTACGAAACATATTCAGAGTAAGTTTAAGAAGCGCTTGGGTCTGCAAACATTTAGTGAAAAAAAATGAATTGCAATGTTTGATTTATGCAACAGGAAGTGAATTACGCCATGCAGCTGGTTAACGGTTAAGGTTATGAAATGCAGTAAAACACTTGTACTTGAGAAAGTGCCCCAGGGTTCTCTGGAAACGAAAGAACAAAAAAACACCCATGCCAAATTTAACCTCAAACAAAACATGTGATTAAAAGGATAGGTGTGATTCAGAAAAGCACAGATGATGTCTTTAGTGGTTCACAAAAGGCCACATTTTCAAGTGGTATTTTATTTGCAAAGTGGGTGTTTCATGCTGGTGTTATTCTTTTGTTTCTTCAGAACAGACAAATATGTGTATCACCCACTTAGGGCACTGCTGAAATCACAAAACAACATTAAGAAAAGAGGAAGCACATGAGTTAACTAAGTTCAAGCTGAATTCTTGACATTGTAGCCGAGGGTCCTGTCCAACTGCTCACCTCCTGTCCTTGACCTGCAGGGAAAAGAGGGCAGATAACGGCGCAAACAGAGCATGTTGTCTCAACTGAAAAACATCTCACTTCTCAGGGGATTGTGTAAATATTTCCCGGAAAGCTGTTATTTATGACGATAGACAGAGATCTGGAAACTGAAAATAATGCTCAAAATAAAAGGATGAAGAGAATAATCATGAAAACGGAAGAGATAAATTCCTCTGAATGTCAATCAGATTACAGTACACATTTAGCACCAGTTAACAGACTGAATCCGGTTTAAGTACCAACACAAGGGAACTTAAAAAATGTAGTTAAATAATACTTACAATATATTTATAATGCAGCAGAGTGGAAGTGTGAGGTCTTTTAACTTGGACAGATGTTTGGCCTCGTGTGTCTCCATGTCACCATGAGTGCACCCTCCGGCTGATCCACTCATTGACACAGCAGTCACCTTTAAGGTTTCTCAATATGTGAATATCATGTACATATAACTTGATCGAGGAGAGTTTGGAAAGAGGTTTATTTTTCCTTTTCAACCCAACTAAAGTCAAGACTAGTGTGGAATCAGTTAAATAAGGGTCTTCTGTTCAGCTTATTTTTCCAAGGCTTGGGGGCACATCATTCATTTACCCCTTTATGGCTGTGGGGGGTTAGAGTTTAATATTTCATATTGTGTAATAGTTCCACCACTGCGTGATAAACTGTGGATGTTAGCGCTGTTACATCCAAGAATCTGTCAGTGCTCAATAAAATCAATCCCAACAAAAATGTCTTTGTATATTCAGTGTATTTAATACAGGATTACAAGAAAAACTTGCAAGTCTCAAGAAAAATGGCCCAAGTGGCAGTATTCATAATATAAACATTAGATTATGAATAAACTTTATTATTCCTGGACTCGGCTGAGTGATTTCCTTCTGGAGCGGTGGTGGGCAGCGGGAAGGACAGAAATGTCTGTGGCCCGTTTTTTCCAAGTGGGTTGCACGTTGAGGAGTCACAGCAGGAGTACCGACACCAGCTGATGGGTTTAACGAAAACAGCAAGTGAGAGTCAGACAAATGCGCTGGAAGGAGTTTGGCCAAGATGACGAGTGAAAGCGTGTTGCGTAAATTGTGCCTCGGTGGAGGAGGTGGGGATGAGCTTTAAATACACAGCTTGACCAGAGGGGAAGTCCGGGGAGCAGAAGAGTCATCTCTTCGAGGCAGAACGCAGATGGTTATGAGCTACTCTGTCTTTTTTCTGCTCGTCATAATTTATTTTGCGACTGATTCCACTCTGAGATTTAAATAAAACACCTTTGACCACATTTGTGTGATTATTGCTGTGAAAAAAAAGAGAAAAAAAATCCCTCTACACACTGGTTGATTTGGGTTTCAAAGTGCTTAGTTTTTTTTTTGTGTGTTTTTTTTACTTTTTTTTTTGTTTATTCTATCAGAATATTGACATGTTTAAAAGTACATACTGGTCAAGGACTCAAAATATAAAAATGATCAGCGAACTGTTGAGATGCTGCCTGTGTGAATGCACGAATTTCTGTTTTGTTTTTGATCTGAATGCATGAATGTTAAGCTGTTTAGCAATAGCCACGCTGCTTAAAATCCTTTTTTAAGAATGCAAGACAATAATGACAATATAACCATCAACATATATTAACTTTATAGATTAGGTCCCTTATACTATTCTTGCTTTTTTTTGTGTTTGAAACAATATCATAACAATTATTTATGAATAGTGTATTACTTTACTATAAAGTTTTGGTGCATCTTTGGAGTTACAATCTTCAGATTTACCAGTTTAGATAGAAATGTGCCAAACTTTTAACAATGCTTTCCAGGTTTTTCTTGAAAATGAAATGTCTAACTGGGAACCATAACAGAGTGAAACAAATATTACAGGTTGTAAGAGTGGGTTGCAGTTTGGGATTTGTAATGTGTTGCATGAATACTTGCATTTGTATATGTAAAAGTAATTCATAATTTAAAAAAAAAGTATCAAATAATTCACTTGCAAGGAGGAGAGCAAACTTTACAAATACGAGCTGCTGGGCAGAAGACATTTTTATTTTAAAAAATGTAATTTATCTTGCTACAATAATTCATTTCTTCAAGGAATACAATCATTTGCCTAAAAATCCGGGTCCTGGCTGCTTTAGTAGCAGTAAAGGCAGGACGTGCTGCTAGCAGTGCCATGTAAGACCCAAACAAGGCGAGACTGAACTGGGTTGGTTTGTCATTGTTCTGGAAGGACTCAACATTTATCCAGAAGTCCTCCCACAACAAAGAGAACTCTGACATCATTTGATTTGAAATTTTAAGATATGACGAATAATATTGGTGAATGCAGTGAGACTTTATAAGAGTATGATAAGTAAATTATTTCCTGAAAATATTGTCAATGAAACTGCCTTTAAAAAAAATCTGAGCGTGATGTACTTATTAACAGAGGGGAAGATTAAGTTAGGGATAATAGAGAAAGTGAAGATAATGGACAAAACAATTGTTTTTGTCTTATTCATATGTTAATATTAATGTAACCATACATTGAGAAATAGATAAATAATATTTGGAGGTTTTATAATTTACTGGTTAATTGTTCTTTTGGAAGTAGATGCTGCAAATGATGTGGACATAATGCAATTGAATACATGCATCAGCACAAAAGTGTATAAAATACTAAAATATATAATTCAATATCTGGTATACATATTTTAGTGATAGAGACCACATAAATATATCATAGTGAAATGTGACATACTTTTAGGTAAAAGAGGAGTCGGGATAATAGGGACAGAGATTTCACTGCTTCGCAGGAACCACCCGGATATTAACAAATACAAAAGGAGTTTCATAATCAACACATCTTTTTATAATCTTCACATCAAATCAAGTTCTGCTCACATGCCTTTCCTTCCTGTTTCTGTTACTATTTGACCTCTGTACAGTTACACGAAGTCATTGCGTTAAACGCTATTGTGACATGTTGTGTGCCTGTTTTAAATATTACTCACAAACTCAAAATATCTCTGGGATTTTCTGAAAAAGAAATGGTCTTACGAGAAGGAAAAATCAACAGGAAACACCGGAGAATCATCATTGCACCTACGCTCACTGGTTACTTTATTAGATGTAAGTGAGGGTACGTCCAAAAGAGAACATCGGAATAAGAAAAGAGCAGCGATTAACAGACGGAAAGTATTTGTTCTTAGCTGAGACAGATTTTCTATTTGGACAGAACCAGGCTGTCCAAGTCAGTTATTCTCTGAACCAGTTTTTAGTCAGAGAAATTGGTTAGACTAACCATCAAAGACACCATTTCACAGTTTTTCTGTTTAGCTGAGGAACTGAGTTTGATGGACCCTGTTCACATTTGCAGGTGTTTGAAAGGTACTTAAAAAAGGAAAAAAAAAAAATCAAATTTCTGGGTTCCACTCCAACTTTCCCTGCACTTCCAGTCGCTATATTATTCCTTACAAGCTACTGGGTAAGATTAAATGATAAAAAAGATGTCATTGTGGTTAAATGAAAGAAAAAAATCTTACTCTTTCCAAACAAAGAGATGATTGTATTATATTGAGTTTTGAGTCATGAGTCACCAAAATATGTGATATCAAACAAAGGAAAGGTGAGTATTTTCAGAAGAGTTTCCTTCATTTCTTCCAAACATTCATCAAACAGAGATTTCCTGCTGCAACCTATGTTGCTCATGATCTTTCCGCTGCCCTCAGATCAAATACAAATGTGAAGATATTGAAAATTAAAGTAAAGAAAAGATTTTCATAACAGCAATGAGAATTGTGTTGCATAATCCATTAACAGTTTATTTCTTGGGATTGCAACAGAGGTGAGAAGTTGAGGATGTGCTCACTATGTTGAATGTTTGCCCAAGGTTTCCTAAAGGCCTTCAGATTAAAAAAAAAAGGACTTTTATTGAGCGGTGCCTCAAGCAATCCGGGGGCTTGTTTCAGATATTTGAGCAACTGAAGGACGACTGATTATAAAGGAGCCAGTTTGAGAAACACAACTCTTACGAATGAAATGTCGGTTACATACAGAGTTACACAGATGTGTAAAAAAAAATCCGAGGGGATTATTTTCAGTTTTGTTTCTGCAATTCTTTCAAATAAAGGAAAAAATAACAATCCTTATTACACCTGGACGAATTCAAGTAAAAGTGCTCTAAAGTGTTTGTCAATAATTGGATTTTTTTTGTAAATTGACAGTTTGAGTGTCTCATTTTATGAAGAATTAAATACATTAAATACTTGTACTTTAGACCAGATATGTCAAACTGCGTGTGCAAGCACACGTGTACACACACACGCACACACACACTCACTGGAGAATTGAGATGAGAGTTCTCCTGTCCTTCTGTCCATCTGTCTTGTGTTGCGTGTCCACGTAGCCACACAGTCACCACACTGCATGAACTGCACCCATCACTGTCTTGTCTCTTTCACTGTCTTTTCATGTTTCACATCAGTGGTTTCAGTCATTTCTAACAAAATCAGGGTCTCAGCTTTTATTAAAGTATGCATATATATATTGGCAAAAGGTTTTGCCCGTTAATGCACTAAACATTGATAAATAAGCAGTCAATTATTATAAAAAACTGAGTTATTTCATGTGATTCAAAGAAAAACATGAGCATAATGCTAATGTGGCCCGCTATGAAACAAAGTCTGACATTCTTGCTTTAGATGGACTTGTGAAAATATACAAAACTCAGTGTAGAAACGACACTGCAGGAAAACTGAAGACGTGTGATCACTGATGCACGTTTGAACCACAAAGCAACACCACGATGCATGTGGAGTTATTTTAATGTATTTTTTTAAAATGCCACTCAATCATTTCTGTTTTTTGGTGCAGCGTCCGCAGTGATGCGGGCTCTGTATCGGTCCGTCGTGGTGAAGAAGGAGCTGAGTCGAAAGGCAAAG
>JAOWBL010000023.1:14409707-14428269 GCA_028564865.1 Zenarchopterus dispar
GTGGTGATCAATGGTGGTCATCACCTTTTTGAGATTTATGGACTTGTTTCCACTAGATTTGAAGCACTGGGTCCTGAGAGTATGAAATAATGATATATTTTACTATTTGTAGCATTTCCAACTTGCTCAGATTTAAAAGTCTAGACGTCCATTGTCTAGATGGCCCTAATCAGCTTTCTCTGATTTTGACATATCTTAGTTCGGTCTCATTTGCTGAATAAAAGCTCCAGATTGTTTCCCCAGATAGTGACTGCTTTATGCTGTTTGAAGTTTTGTAGCTTGGAAGAATATCTTTGAGAAGTACAATCAGAGGGCAGATGAGATTACAGAAGGGCGCGTCTAGGAGAGGCCAGTGCTGCAGAAAGCAAATGTTTCTGTTGGAGATACTGTCACATTCATTTGCCCATCAAGAGCCTCTCTCTGGCAGGGGTAATTATACAATGTACCACAAACTATACACTTAAATATAAAAATTATATTTTACTACTATATTTTACTGAGCATAGGAGTGTTTTATGGAGCAGATCTACTGTTCCACCCTCTCTTCCACAGGGTCTCTTACTTCTTTTCAAACTGATGTTAAAGGTCACCTTCACTGAGACATTTTTTATGATTTTATCTTCATACACCACCGTTTGAAATGAAACAATGAAGATATGATCAGAGTGTTAATATTTAGCTTTAATCAGAGTCAAAGCCAAAGTCAATTCCTCTGCAGAATCAATGATGTGTCACTCTCAGACCCCAGGTTCATAGATAAATATGTACAAACTTTTGAATTTAATTTAAGAGCCTTCACAAAAACATGGCTTTCCCTATTTAGGAATTTAATCCATTTTAAACAATGTGCCTCTATTTTCAAGGGCTCAAAAGTGTTTGGACAATGTGATGTAATGGCAAATATTATTTAAAAAAGTAAACCTAAATTTAAAAAAGTAAAGTAAAATCATTATTAATGTTTGAATGAAAATCTTTAGCCAATGACGACCTGAAGTCTGGAGGCCGTGGATGTCACCAGATTTTGTTTCCTCCAGGATGACCTTCGCTGCTGCAGCCTTTCAGTTGCTGTCTGTGGGTCTTGTTGCCCTCAGTTTCGTCTTTAAGGAAAAGCTGCTCTATCCCGTTCAGATCAAGTGAACCAAACATTTAGATTTTTTTTTTTGTCTTCAAAAAGTCTTGATATGCTTTCACTGTATGGTATCAATCTGTCCTGCGAAGCCCCACCTTGTCAGTCTTGTAGCATTTAGCTGAAAGGAAGCAGAGTGCAGCCTTACACATCTCCAAAACAGTCTTGCTGTTTGCTGCTGTCAACAGTCATATCATTAACATTCACCTCTGAGGCTCTTCTCTGCTATCAAAACATGTCCATGGCATAAAATATGAGTTTGGATGCTTTGAATCCTTTCCTTTACTATACTTTTCTCTTTTCATCATTCTGATGCAAGTTTATCTTGGTTTAATCTGTCCGAAGAACCCGATTGCTAAAGACGGGGGGATTTGCAAATCTAATCTGATCCGGCTTCCTCTAGTTAAATGTTACCTGTGGTTTCCACCTCGTTTGTAAATTAAAATTCATGAAGGCATCTCTTTTGATTATGATACACCTACTTTCTCCAGAGTGTTTTTGACTTTTGTGACGGCGAGAAGAAGTTTTTCTTCAGGGATGGATTCTGGGATTATTCAAAAACTTTACAGACATTTTGATATCGTTCATTTTGAGGGTTTTTTTTTTCTTTTGAAAGAATGTAGAAAATATTTTATTTAGCCACTTCTAAGAATTTTTCTGTCGTTCTTAAATAACCAGATTTAGTTGAGTTTTTTATCAGTTTAGACTAACATTGGTCTCCACTTGTACAGAGGTCTTCTGGGACTTCCAATTGGTAGCTCTGGTCAAATAAGTCCCAAATGCCAACTAAGTACCTGATGACAACTTCAGCTCTTTTATCTGATTCTTTTTCCTGAAACTAACAAGGGAATTGGTCGCCCTTGAGCAAATAACTTCTTCTCACTCAGTTGCTTAAAATGGGTTTCATTCCAAATCTTGATTGCTTTATTTCAAATCCCTGGTGATTTGAAGTATCCAAAAAGGTCTGAATCTAACAGTCTAGATGAGACGAAGTACTCAATGTTTTCACAGGTTAGAACATTTTAAACAGTCTGCTTGGGATGACGTCCAGCAGCTCTGTTCTACCAACCTCCAGGGAACCATGTTTGGATCATGAATAAAGGGACTCAAATGATACAAAAGGCAGGCAGAATAAAATCCAAGCTTGGTGTTTTATTAGAGAAGGAGACTGAGTTCAAGGGTAATCATTCTGAGCAAAACGTGGTCCCCAAAGGGCTCAGAGTACTGGAAGTCAGACTAAGACTAGAAACCTGGTCAGATTTGGGTTTTGCAGAAGACGGTAGCTTTTTAATAAGCTGGGTTGGAACGAGAAGGATAACAACCTCTGGTAAACTCAGACAAGCAACACTCTTGCATGATGTTTATTCAGAAGGTCTTATTTATTGTGAAAAAGCAGTTATGACATAAAAGGTCAAAACAAATTGATTTGACAAACAAATAAAATGTGCTAAAAAGTAAAACCCTTTTTATTTGTGCATTCATTCATTTTTTTACAACTCATTGTTAATCCGAACTCATTCAGCTCCATTTAATCAACACATCTTTGGCTACCGGCACTCATCAAAAACACAGCAGTGTGGAAGTTGGTGGAAGTATTTCCAGAACTTCTGGGAGACACGTGTCTGCGGAAGCCCACTTCTCTCCCTCCACTCTGCACATGCTTTGCCACACATATTTATGCACGCTCAGAGACGTGCACACAGCATCTACAAGCACACCCACAGCTCAACTGTAGTAGAGTTCATGAGTACCAGCTCCCCCTTCCTCTCCCTCCCTTCTCCCTCCCTCTCTGTCCATCTCGCCCCAATGCCGTCTTGTCTTCTTCCAGTGCTCTGCTTTTGCTGCTTGTAGAGCCGCTAACCCCCCTTTTTTTGTTCTGTTTTCGTTTCTCCATATTTCCATCCCGTGAAGAAACAGCTTCCACGTCCTCTTCCTTTCCTTCTGTTTTCCTATTTTGGATCTAAAAGCGGAGCCTCTCACTCTGCCTCTCTCTGATTCAGTGTTTCATATGTATCTCCCCGTGACTGAGAGGAACAGGGACTCTTCCTCTCTTCCTCCTCTGCCTCCACCTCCTTTGCTTCACCTCTCGCTGGCTTGCTTTCTAACGGTGGGATAATGTTCTATTTCCAGTTGGTGATCATGGCTGGGACGGTGCTGCTGGCTTACTACTTCGAGTACACAGACACCTTCCCCGTGCACATCCAGGGCTTCTTCTGCTATGACAAGACCTTCTCAAAACCCTACCCAGGTCCGGATGGAAGCAGCAAGATCCCGCCGGTGCTCATCTACTCGCTCGTGGCAGCCATCCCTACCCTCACCGTAAGAGATGTATTTGTTTACTTTTTATATGAACATAAAGCTGAAAGGCATACATGTTGAAAAAGGAGAGTACATCAAAAGAAAATAGGAAGTTTTTAAAGTTGAGATGGTGTGTTTTCTGTTTGGGTCGTCATGTTTTGTGACTTTTCACGGTCTTACAATGATCAGTTTGTGGTGTGTGTGCGTCTCCAGCGATGTAGTGAGCAGATTGGCAAGCTGCATGGAGGTAACCCCCTCCGTCCTTGACAGGCAAGTGTCTGTGCATGCAAGCGTGAAACTCCGTCCATGACTGTGTTGAGAGAGAGAGGAAACAACTCAGACCACAGAGGGATGAAATGGGACTAGGCAGACGGGTCAATAGAGAAAAACAGAGATTAGTGAACAATGGCGAAACAGAGTGCCAGAGAGCCACGGCAGAAGTTGGAGTCAAGACAGAATGAGAGTGACAGGGAACAGATGCTGCCTGAAAAGAAAATCCCGTGATGTCAGCTGAGGAAAAAGAAAAGACACAATGAGCTCAAAGGAAGCCAATTTGAAGAGGTGCATGAACTGGTTTTTTTTTTTCTCTCTCTCTCTCTCAGGTCTGCCTGCCTGTTGGCTTTTGAGCCTCAAGTGAATTGGAAGGCAGGGAGCCTGACATGCATATCAGTGAGCTGAGCACAGACACAAACCTTATCCCCAGCATGCTATAAACAGTGCACAACAAAGCAGACAGGAGCCCCCAACAACCTCAATACAAAGCAGACAAATAACCAGATTACATGCACAAACAAATCTACAGCCGCTGCTTACTCGGAGACAAGAATACAGTACAAAAATAATAATAATAATAATAGGAAAGAAAGAAGAGCATGCACAGATGATGCCTGCAGCAGCAGCAGGAGCTCATCTTCAGTCAGATTAACGTTAGGCTAACCGTCAATTAATCATAGTTAATCACCATTCATAAAAAGTGAATTAATAATCCCCATTTTCTCTTGAATTTCTATTGGAAGGAACATTTCCAGAAAGCATATATATGTATAGATACATCACGCAATCAAGACATCTAACGTTTAGAATTTGCTTTAGTTTTGGATCAAAGGAAAAGAATTGTTCACCATGATCCAATTTAGGTGTCTTTTTTTTCCAAGAATCCCTCCATTCAGCAACATAAAGTTAAGTGTCTTAGAACCACTTTAAAGTTAAATAAGACCATCTTCACGTGAAACAACCTGAGCACCTCTGATGTTTTACAACAAAAGGGAAAGAAAGAATCATTTTTAAAAAAACAACATTTTTCTATGTGTACGACTCGCTGTGATGGAAAAGGAATGGTTATTAATGCAGATTCCCACCCTTCCCGTCCCTCGATATTTTGGACACAGATCTCTTACAGTTGTTTTAAAAAGCAGGATCATGACTTTCTTCCTGTTTAGCATTGCTGAAATAGAGTTTTACTTGATAACACCAAACCAAACTCACCAACCCAAGGCAAACAAAGCTTTAAATCTGCCCTAACAGACTCCGGATGCTGAACTGGGTCAGAACACATCACGTAGACCGCTGGGTCTGCCCCTAACCTGTGCTGACAGAGGCCAGGGTGTGTGGAACAATAGCAAAGTGAATCAGAATCTTGACCTCTTGAAATGCAGCATGCATTTCCATTTGCTGCCGGCTCCAGAGGAGCTTCGTCTCTTTTGTTCGTTGCTGCTGCAGGTCTGCGCTTTGTGCTTTGGAGGGAAAAGTGGCTGAGCAAAAAATACTTGTGATCTTCAATTTGGGCTTAGATAAGTGGTTTGGATATTTGTTACTCAGCAGCATTATTGTATGTGCCATTGTATTCTGAAAATTTTGGAATGCTGTGGAGATTGGTTAGAGATTAAAATGTGAACTTAATTATTTGATTTTACCACATAAATAGGGAGAAGGTCTCTTGCTGAGTCACTGAATGAGCCACCCACAAAATGATGGTTATTATCATGTCTTAATGCTTTTACTGAGAAATCTGTCATATTTTAACCACTCTGTTAACAATATTACTGAATTATTTAGTAGCATTAAGAGCTAAATACTTTGATCTCTAGAACAAATCTCAGGAAAGAAAACAGTGAATTGTATGAGTGACTTTGAAGAACAACAGTTGGTCAGTATGGTGGAGATAAGAAGCAAAGAAGTTAGTTTCGCATGAATATATTATATGTTGTATTATTATTATTATTTTTTCATGTTGGTGTTGTATTATATTGTATCTTTTGAAAACACTCATTCGCCGAAGCTTCACTGGACAGACAGGTGACTTGATAATCCCCCTACCTTTACAAAAATAGATTCACTGTCAAGTTTTGACTTGTAGTAACTGTCGCAGCTGCAAAGCCATTAAGCATTATCCACTTCAGTTTACTTTATGTTAATTTCAGCTTGGAAAATAACCTAATGGAGCATGTAAATCAGCTAATCTAGGGAAGAATTGGGTTATTTATCACATGAATTAGCTTTTGTAGCAGAGCTGTGGTCATGTGTGAAAATGTGAATCCGTACCTTACTTTAGTGGGGAGTTTTTTTCTTTCTGTGTCTGTCCACTTTCTACACTCTCCCATATTTCCCACTCCACTTCCCCACTCATCTCTAACAGCGATTCCCTCACCTTATTGACATTTTATGTCATCAGTGTTTTCAGTGGTTCTTTCCTCTCCACAGTGGATCTATGGATGGCCAAAACAGTTGTTTATTTTTTACATACTTATATTCATTTGGTTCATTTTTATAGTGTAAGGTTTACATATATCAGATTTAACAATATGTTATCCTACCATGCACTTTCCTGCACCCTCCAGGATTGTTTATGCTCTTATCAACACCTTTTTTTTTTTAATAAGTTTTTGATGTTTTCCACTCACTGAACTCCCTTCATGTGCATGTCTGTTTCATTCCTCAATTAACACATGTAATCTGTGAATTTTGGATCTTTTCACCTTGTTTGCTTTACAATCTGTGCCAAAGGCTGGAGTGCTAATCACGTTGTTTTCAGGAAGCTAACAAAATATTGTTATGTCCGCTTTCAGTGTTCTCTCCCTAACACGAAGAGAGAGGTTTTTATGCAACTTCAGTCATGCTAAAATAAAAGCGCTTGGATTAATATTTAGCTTTTTAGTTGGAAAACAATGTCACCTTACAGCTACAATCTGTTCTGATTCATTTAGTTGAATTCAGGATCCACATCACTGAAATTTCATTTACAAAGCACTTGTCATAGATAAAAATGACAAAATTATAATAAATAATATGGATTAAAAACACAAGAATAATGAGACTAAAAGATATAGAAACGACATTTAAAAAACCCTAACCAACTAGAGGGTTGCTTTATAATAATAATTTTAAAAAGGTCCAGCTATTGTGTGCAGAAGCATTAATGGGTGAGTTTTAATTCTGCATCAAGCCAACAGTGTATATATGTTGTAGCGGGGCAGCCATGTCATAACCTCCATCACAGCCTGATAGACACCTCCCCACAAAGGTAACTGGCCACGAGTTGACACGTACCACAACAAGTGTGATTGGTTTGCTTGGCATTGTTATAGTTTCTACACATCTACTGCTTCTTCTTTGTGCTTTCAGGGCTTGATAGGAAAATCTGAGCGGCCAGATATCTGTGAGGCAGCAGGAGCAGCTTATCGTGGGCTCCTGAATGAGTGGACCACCAATGCAGATGACAGTTCTCCATACTGATGCTCAGCTCTTCTCTGTGTCTGGGGATAGTTTTGTCTGAGCACATGCAGCTATAGAAGCCTAAGTTTGTTGATCTTTGGCCTTTGGAAGTCTGTGAAGACCTGCTGGGTGATTGTTCATTCACCTCTTCTCTTTCACTCCTGGGCAGGTTCTTCAAATCTTTAAACCTTGGATTCAAATCTTTAAAGCTTGGATGGCAAGCTTAAGCCATTCAATATTGGCATTTACTCGATGGGAGACTAAATCTTCCTTGAATTTAGTTTTAAATCTCACCACAGATGTAGGGTCCTCATCTGAGATTACATGACACAAGTTGCAGAGTAGGCAGTACCACGGAGAAGGAAAGATAGGACTCTCCACCAAGAAGACACACAAACACATGTAGATGCATCAGTACGTCGAAGTACATACGAAGTACAAATACTTTGTTACTGTACTGAAGTAGATTTTTCCAGTATCTGTACTTACTTGAGTATTGATTTTTCTGAAGACCTTTTACTTTGACTCCTTATATGGAATTTGTTTTACACCTTGAGCAGTACTCTGGGGCCTCGGATCAGTTCAGTCTTGATTATTTTTGACTTGCAGCAAACTGAATCTGTCCAGAGGTTTGTTTGTACCAGCACTGCCCAGTTCATAAAAGAAGAATTTCCTGCTTTTTGTGTCCATTGTACTTTTTCACTGAAGTACATTTAAAACTCTGTACTTCTGCACTTTCACTTCAGTGAAGAAAGTGAATCAGTACTTCTACTCTTTTTTTCACACAAGTATCTACTTCTATTTAACTACAGAATATGACCTCTGGTCAGCTGTAACCAACAGAAGTCAAGCTGGAGCACACGTTTGTAGCTTCCATTTAAAGATTAACATTTTGTTTAATCTTAATTATAACCACATTATATAGAGGTTACTAACCTTCAGGGCTCTTGCACAGTTTCCTGTCTGCTGTCATTCTAACTAACTTGTGATGCTGCTGGTCCAGGGTTGCTGTTATTCCTTCATGATTCCGGTTCTGAAGCTTGACCATCTCCAGTGTGTTGGGATGTTCTGAGTCCATGAGTCATGCTGCTGTCTTAGGGCTGCCTGCTGTGCTTGAAGCTTTGTGACATTTTCCAGGCTGTTTGAAGTGGCCAACAATTTTGCAAGCCTTGAACAATGTATTTTCAAATCCGCTGTCAGACGCGACAATGACAAAAGCATGGTTAGCATTGATTTGATATTTCAAGCTTGTCGTGCTTCAGTGGAGAAGTAGCTCTTTCCTGCAGTGAATGCAGATCACTGGGTTTCTTGTTCCTTCTTTGTTTTGTTATCCAAACTGTCTGTCCAGAGGGCGAAAGGGTCCACACATTCCTCGGGTTCTTTATTGTTTTATTTTGTTTGTTGGTTGGTTTTTGCAGCAATAAGGTAGCTCGATGAGGCAATAACCTGAGCACCGGGCTAAAGGAAATGACAAATATGGAGCAGGTCTTACAGGGCACATGCATTAATGCGCTAAAGAAAATATTACAAAAACTGAGTGATGAAAAGTGGACTCTGAGCTTTAGGTGGGGACACATTACTGCAGCATAGAAAAGAGACATACGTTGTTGCCCATGAAGTGGGAAGAAAATATATTTTTTACATCTTTATATGAAAGAGGAATAAAACAGGAATGTTTCTAAAAACAAAATAATTCCAACTTTATAGGCAACACTGTACTTAGATATGACCATTTGCAATCACAACACAATGCATGTTAACGCTCTGTCTGAATCAAGCCTATGACAAATCAGGTGACTGTGGATTTTAGGAAAGAAAAAAGGAAATAAACAAACAGATTATTCAATTTTCCTCATGAAAGAATGCACCTGTACTATATTTACTTGGACCAACTAACTAATTTCCCAAGAAATCGAACATACAGTTCAGCTGAGAAGAAAAAAAAAATCCAAAAACACCAACTGTTATCAGTGTGCACTCACTCGCTGTGAATACTCCAGAGGATTGCATAATGTTTTCACATTTGTGAACATGACTGATACTCATCAAACGTGTCCTACTAGTGTCCAACCCCGTCCCTAACGATGATGGGTGGCTGACATTTAACTGCACTACGTATCAGCTGCATGTGTGCAGCCTCTGTTTCGTTTTTAAACCCATACTTAGACGTAACGTAGCTTTGTATGCTGCTAATCTGGGCTAATGAGACAGATGGCAGGATGGGCTCCATAGTGGGAGAGGGGTGGGATTGATTCCTGAGTGACACTGGCAGCCAGGGGAACATATGTGTTTGAGTTAAGGCTTTCTGGTTTACCTCTTTCAATTGCTCAGTTTGTGCCACCATAGCAGGGGCAGGTTAAAAAAGAGAATTTTAGAGGAACATCTAAAAATGGGAGAAGGTATTTTGATACATTTGTGATACTGGATGAGATATAGAGAAAGGAGTTCTCTGCAAGGAAAAAAAAAATGTTATGTTGTCAACTTTAATGTTTAATGTTCTGTTCCATCTGTGGTGCTGATATCCATACAGAGGGATAATTTACAACAGTATGTACAGTTTCCAATCCACCCAGGATGCAATAATAGCTGCCATCTCACAATACACGAAAAACAACATGAGCTGTATTATATTAGCATTAAGATGCTCACATCATCAACAGAGTCAATGTTCCTGCTGTCACCTTACCTAATTTCTTTCTTTCTATTTCTTCGTAGGTATGTTGACAGTTGTACTGTGATGCAGTTATTGCATCAAACTGATTGGTTGGACACTGCGCAGAGTGCAAGAGATGCAGTTTCTGCCTTCCTGCTGCCTGTCTAATGGTTTCAGCAGAACTTATCCCATTCCTGTGAAGCTAGATTAGACTCAGCGTTGTAATTTCTGCCTCTGAGCTTTGACCGATTTTTCATTCAGGCAGAAAGGGAGACATACCATTGTCCGAATGAAAAAAAGAAAAAAACAACCTTTTTTGTGTGGCTTGTGGAGTACCTGAGAGAGTTCTGATGAATGCCAGTGCCCGAACTGCACACACAACAGGGAAACAGCCAGGCTCTTTTCATAAAACTAAATCTGGGGTTTTCTTTGTAAAAGTGTGGGCATTTCACTCACAAGCAAGCTTGCTAGAGAAAATTACTAAGCAAAGATAAAAAGGAAAAAAAAAGAGAGAAGATGAAGGATCCAGAAACCTAACAGAAAAAAGAAAAAGATGAATAAAAGAATGTCAAAAGATGTTTGTAAACACTGGGGGATTATTAAACCGCACAGCTTGGATTTGGATGATAAATCTTTTATAATAAATATCAAGCTTATTAAAATTGAGTTTAACATGGTTAATTTGCTGGAAAATATCATCAAACTTTGTTTCAGAGGTTGACACAATTTCCTGAAGTCTAGATGAATTATTTGCGACATGTTTTGGTCACAAAATCGGATTACAGAAGCATCCCCTTCAACCACATCTAATCAGTTCTCCTCAGTCTTCAGAGGGGTGGGGTTCACTTCCCTGCTCCACTCCACCTTGCTCATTTGGGTGGGCCACTTGTAAAATTGGCATTACTGCTTTGTGTCACCCACAGAAAATACTACAAAATATGAAACTGAGTGGAGATAAAAATGGGGAGGGGCAGCATGGTGGTTAGCACTGTGGCAAGAAAGTTCCTGGTTGGACTCCCGGGCCCGGAAGGCCTCTTTCTGTGTGGAGTTTGCATGTTCTCCTCATGCTTGCGTTGGTTTTTTCACCGTCTAAAAATGTAGATGAGGGTTAGGCTAACCCCTAACCCTAATTAGAAGCAGTGGGTGCCTGGCTCAGGGGACCAGAGTGATTCACCTCTGCTAACCCACAGGACTGAACCTGTGTCCTCCATGGCCAACCCAACCTCTGAAACCACTAGGCTACCACCCATCACAATTGTCATATTGCCACACTTATTGTGACCAGTGTGTCAACCTGTTGCTGAATTACAAAGTTTAAGTCAAAAAGAATGTGGCACGATGATGTTTCTCAAAGTTCTCAGGTTGCCAGTCACTTCAGAGCATCTCACCACCTACAGACACCCACACACCCCCAACCCCCTAGACACACACAACCACACAAAACCCCTGTTTTGTGACTGTTCACTCACACACACACGGTCATGGTTGTGCTTTAAGGTTGTCACGGGGCTGCTAGCACTTCTGATCAAGACACGAGACTCGTGCACTTCACACTTTTCCCTTGCCTGCGTTTCACACTTCCATTTTCTTTCTTTGTGAAGGTACCTGATGACCTGAACTAAAAAGAGGAGAATAACATTGTGCAAGCAAAAAAGGAAGAAGCAGAAGCTTCCTTTCACGTGGTTTTTTTCACTTTCCAGGGCAACATCATGAATAAGAATCAGTTTTTCATGTTCTTGCCTAGTTAGATAAGGTAAAAACAAAATGAGTAAATAAATACATTGGAAATAGAGGCTTCTATGAGAAATGACTGATATAACATTGTCCATCTCCAAAGGTGGTGAATTTGTACTAATGCTTTTGTTTTCTGTTGTGTATAGACAGTAGTATGACAATAGGGAATGGTTTCATGAGAGATTATCTGTCAAGGTATCGCCTTGACACACCCTGATGCACCAATCACTGCTATATTTAATCAAACTCAGATGACAAAGTCTTCCTAAGAAGGCTGGAGATGGGAGGATCATAACACTTTGAAGATATTAAGATTTTGAAGATATTAGATAAGATATAAAGAGGTAAAATATTAGAGAGATATAAAGAGATAAGATATTAAGACCCTTTCACCCAAGTTCAAGAACACTCTGTTACTATTAATTTAAAAAAAAAAAAACTACTTGCTTTCTGTTTTCTTTTTATTACTTGTGTAGTATGATTCAGGAATCCACTGTATTTGGATAGGTTTTTGGAAAGGATTTCAGTGGATCTTCATCAAAGTGTTATGTTCCTGATGACTGGCTCCAGAATGCAGGAAGAGGCATATGCAGATGTCAGTTTGAAAGTCTTTGATGAAGGTAGAGACAGAGGTGGAGCAAGTGGTCAAGTGAGCAGGTCTGGACTGGGATGATGCAGGCTGATAATCTAGGAGACTGGCATGAGGACTGGATCCAGTGCTGAGTGGGTGTTCCACTGGAGCTCTTGTAGGCTGGAGCTTGATTCTCTGATGAGAAGCAGGTGTCATGGGTTTGGTTTTTGGTTAGTTCCTGTTTTATTTTGAAGGTCTGTGTCCCTGTGTTTAGTTATAGTTAGACCTCCCTTGCGCTTGTCTGCCCTGATTGTTTGCACCTGTGTCTCATTAGTCCTGTTTGTATATGTTGTCTTGTCTTTCCCTGTTTGTCTCCTGGGATGTTACTTTTGGCTGTAAAGGTATTTTTGAGGTTATTTTTGTTTTTGGATTTCTGTTTGTGTTGCTCTTTTGCTTCATTGAAGGTTTTTTTGTTTTGCACTCCTGCCATCCTCATCTCCTGTATTTGGGGCCTGCCACAATCTCTTCTCCATCATAACAGCAGGTGTGGAGCTGAGGCCCCACCTCCAGCCTGCTGATGCCGACACCAGGGAGCATGACGTAAAATACTCTGTTCAGCTTTCGCTGTGTTTACCTGCTGCACTGAGAGAAACTGACTGATGGATTATTAAAGCGTATATGACAGAAATTTGAACCAAACTTGTGAACCCATCCATCCACTTTTAACTCAGATCCTATTCAGGGCCACAGGAGAGAGGGGATGGAACTTGTCCAAGCTGTCATCAGGTGACGAGTGGAATGTGGCCGGGGCGTGTTGCCAGTACATGAGTGGAAGACTAATAATAATACCACTTGCATTAAGAACTGCTTAAAGCATAGTTATTTACACGATGTAAGAACAATGAATTGACTGGGCTGGAGGAGCCATTTTTCTGAATTTTGTAGAGGGCCCAGAAACACCTGTTTTTTATACACACACACACACACGCACACACACACATACATATATATATATATGAAATATTTTGAGGGAAGTTGCTGCAAAGTTTATGAAGCAGTTGTGTTCATGGCAGGTGGCCGACTCCAAGTCTGTGGTCAAAGGATGGCATGGCGATGTATTTGGAACGATGTACAACTGTGGCTATATGGGATGAGGGATACAGGATGAGTAAAAGGAAACATAAGACATAACGCTGCAAGTGCCACTTACAGCATTAGCTGAGCATGTGACGGTACAAGGAAGAAGGAGACCTGAAAATGGACTGACTAAATATAGACACGAGGGGAAAATCACAATGAAAGATAAAACGGGAAACAAAAAAATGATGGGAAAGCAAACAATTACCACTTCAGCTGCACAACAATGAAGAGGATTTACTTGAGAAGGTTTTAAACAAAAGCTTTTGGATGGATCAACAGTTGCTGTGATGTGCAAACACTTTGCTAAACACAAGTGCATGACTGTGAGTACGGGGTTCCCAGATGGACAGTTTTGTACATTCTTTTATTATGAATGCAACAGTGGTTGTGTGAAGTGCTCTCATAGCCTTTTGAATGCCGGCGTATGATGATGTATGCCTTGTGTGACTGTTCAGCCATGAACAAGAGCGTGATCTTTTCCCAGTTACCTTTCTCTGTCGTATTAGACCTATCCCTCCTGTATTTCCGACGACTCTGCTCTGCTAACAGTCTCCTGCTGACACTTATTCCACACAGTGAAAATCCTGGTGAGAACTCCACACAAGCAACGGCAGTGATGATCCTGATGCACTCGGACTGGTGCACTGTCTTTCGCATCATCCATTAGTCCTATTCTTACGTGTATTCTGCATTGCAGGGATTGAGGTCGCCGTGGCTGATGCCAGATAATGGGATGCCAGTGACAGCTAGGCATCTCTTTGTACTTTACACATGAATAAGTTTCCTAACCTTGTCAGAAGCATTAGGCCTTACAGTTGCACAGCTATGCTTCATCAAAGTGGGCCTGTAGTTTGCAATACTGGAGAGGTTTTCATTAGATTACATGTGCTGGATGAAATGTATTTTATTTTTGACAGTTCATGTTATCTTTAATCTCTAATACAGATGGAGTAAAGTGATTGTAGAGCCAAACTCTGTAACTTGCTGCTGCGGTAGTGTCATAATGCTCGATTTGTTACTTTCAGCTTTTTAGACATAATTTCTGATCATGGTGATGATGATAACACAACATGCTATTTGTCTCCTATTCTAATTTACCATTTTGTAAATTAAGGAAGTACAGGATTGCCATTCAATTCTGTAAGGAATTACAGAAGTTGTCATAACTTCAAAAAATGAAATTCCATGTAAAGTATGCAAACATATTTGTCTAAAATTTCATTTTTACCCAGCTTCCATGTGCAGATAAAAAGTTGTACACGTGCAGGGACTTGCCCACTCTTGTTGTACGTATACTAAAACGCATATAGAGTATATGCGTTTTAGTAGTCATACATGTTCCTATGTGCATTCATTTTCACTATTCATTATTTTTCCAAACATGCAACCTTAGAATACATCAACAGAATGATGCATTTTGTGACACATCTCTTTATTTGGCCATTGTCATTGCACAGATGTCACAAGGTTTTAATTTCATCAAATTAGACTCCTCAGCTGTCTCTAAACTGCAGTGACAGCCTTCTCCTGAGTAAAGGCCAGTCCCGGTTTGTCAGACCATATCCCGCTGCAGCAGAGAAATTATTTAGAAATGATTCTGAAATAATGCGCTCCATGATTCATATGGATGCCATTTACAGATGAATGATTCACTGTTGCAGTACAGGACCGTATCCCTTAACCTCGGTACCTTAGGCGTAAATATGCCAAACAAGCAGTTCTCTTGAGACCCCATAAATGAGAAAGACTGCTCAACTTCAAATCATTAGCTGTGGTTCAATATAAAGTCATAAAAGAAGATAAGTGTATTCTTTTTGTTTGTTAATATTGTATTTTATTTTTTGCCATGTGGTAAACTAGTCATGCTATTTTCACACTTATTTGTGTGAAACACTGACCATCAGAATTTTTTTCTGGTCCGCTGTCTAAGAACTACACATATACCCAAATTTTTATTTTCATTAGAGAAAATCAAAGTGAACATTCATAATAAAATGCAAACCATCATTTACATTTTCTACAATATTCTAACGGACTCTCCAAACCTGAAACAACCATGAAGGCCACTAATACACATTTGGTAATGTTTGTACTGTCCATGAAACGGTCTGATTTATCATCAAATGTTGGGGACTAAAGCAAAGCGATAGAATCAGTGATATTTACGTGATGGCAACTGAATTTTGTGTACTGTTGAACAACATCAGGCCGACTTGGTGTCACAGTAAAAATGAGCATGACTTCTTAACTCCAGCACATCATTTTAACTCCACAGATGTGGACAAATATGTCTGTGTTTCTTTATTAAAGAAATAAAAATCTACTGTGGTCACTGAAGTTTGAGAACAGCCTCACTCATGGTGGCACCGGGCTGCAGTAGCTCTTTTAACTGTATCTAGCTTTAAACATATTTCTGTTTTTAAATCTAGTCTCTTGATTGATATCGATTTTTTTTTTTTAAATTATTCCTAATCCTGGTTTGGATACTGTGCTGCTTGAGGATTTCCTTTCTTACCACCTATTATGATCTGTAACCATAGCAACGAATGAGTTGTTTACGAGCATGAGCAGCTCATCAAGATATCAAGAAGCCAAATTGTACCCAGACTGAGACTCCCAAGTCTCCACGAGCTGAATGGGAGACACGGTGGTTGTAAAGCAGAAGCAAAGAGGAGAGAGAGGAGAGAGAGGGAAACGTTTAAACTAGCGCTTCCCTCCATCATAATGGGGAACATCCGGTCCATCTCAAATAAAACGGATGAGCTAGAAGAGCTGACGAGGACAAATCTGGAGCTGGAGGAAATGCAGTATCATGTGTTTCAATAACATATGGCTGCAGAAGCATATCCCTGACTTCAGTGTCTCTCTGCCCAGCTTTCAGACGTTAGAGCCAGGCAGAGACTCGAAGAAGAAAAGGAAAGGACGCTGGAACTGCAGCGGTTGCCTGATATTGAACTGTTAGCTCTGTCCTCATGATTTACTTGAGAGTTATTGTAGAGGCAGTTTACACCTTGCCATTGGCCAAGTGCAGGTGCTGGTGATGTCATCAGCTCTGCTGTTGCTAAGTTACACATTCCAAAAACTCGTTTCTAGTTAAAGTCTAGGTTGAAGAAAATTAGAAGAATATTTAAGATTATTCTGCTAGCTTTAAGAATTCTGGTCAAGATCTTTTTTTCTTGTCCCATTGGCGAAGATGTTTTAGCCATAAATAAGACGATTTTGACTTGATTCATTCCTTCAGCTACAACCACTTATAAGGACGAAGAAACTGAAATCATGTCTACTACATCAACTAATTTCCCTTCGGAGATTAATAAGGTATTTTTTAAACGAATTTACTTTGCAGTGAAATAACTTGAAACTGAAAAAAAAAACAAGTAATAATAAGTTACAAAACACAGACTAATGTAAATCAGAGATTACGTTTTAATTGTACAAAAGAATCCTTTTGAAAAAAACCAGACAAATGAAGCTGGCTTGGACAAAAATGAAGGTATCTTCTTCTGGACATGTTGTTGCTCAACCTTTTTGGCAATTGCTGCAATCGAGCGATTTCTGTAACTCTCAGTGAGACTTGTCCACCTGCAGACAGGTACTCTGGTCCTCAAGAACAAACATCTCCACATGTCTCAGGTTTGAAGGGTTTCAGATGTTTCCACAGATGTTCAACAGGATTTAGATCAGGACTCATAGAAGGCCACGTCAGAACAATCCAATGTTTTGTTCTTAACTGTTCCTGTGGTTTTAGGTCATTGTCCCGCTGGAAGACACATGGCCTGCAGCTAAGACCAAGCTTTCTGACACTAAGCAGCACATTTTGCCCCACGTCTTGGTAGACTTGAGATTTTATTATATGCTGCACATATTCAAGAAACCCTGGACCAGGCTCAACAAAGTAGCCCCCAAACAAAACTGATCTTCCTCCGTTTTTCCCTCTTCCTTCTTTTGAATGTTTCACTGTTGCGTCTGTGAACACAGAGCTGGTGTGACTTACCAAAAAGATTCAGTTGTGTCTCATCTGTCCAAAGTACATTCTCTCAGAAGCTGCATGGCTCGCCTATATTTTTTTTTGTGAGTTTATGAGTATCAGTGTCCCTCCCGTGCCCATGTCCAGGGAGGCTGGCTACTGTTCTGTGGAGCCTAAACTTCTGCATGAAAGTCACAGGAACATCATGTTACTTGAAGCCTTGATCCCCTCAGACTACTCTCTCTTTGGCTTTCTCAGGTCCATTCACTGTGGCGAACACCATGATACATGTGAAAAAAAGTTTTATATAATTACAGTGGCACAAAAAACTGTTCACATTTTTAGTTCAGAGAGAGAGTGTGGAGGTTAAAACAATATTCAGTGGTGGGGAAAAGATAATTGTCAATAGACATTTTCGTCTCATCTAAATGTGCCACCTCCGTAATCATATGGACAAAAGATGAAAATATTCAAAAAAAGAAAAAGAAAACCCTACTAATCCAATACACACAGACCAACTGTAGATGGAAGGCAAGGCAAGTTCATTTGTGTAGCGCAATTCATCAACAAAGTGATTCAAAGTAGTTTAGAGACATTAAAACACAATCTTAGCAGAAAATGAGAAGTATGATTTAAAATTTGAACAAAAAGAAAAAAATGTAACAGAAAAAGAGAGTGGTTAAAATATAATCAAGTTCTGAAACTCAAGTTTAAAAGTAACAGTGCTAATTAGGAATTTTATTTAAATGCAGCTGAGAACAGGTGTCTTTAACCTGGATTTAAATAAACTCTTTCAGCTGATCTGAGGTGTTCTGGGAGTTTGTTCCAGACATGTGAAACATAAAAGTTGAAAGCAGTTTCTCCACATCGTGTTTTGACTCTGGGAACTGATAACAATTAAAAAAAAAAAAAAAAAAAAAAAGAATTGAAGAAGTGACCTGAGGGGTCTGAAAGGCTTATACTGGGTCAGGAGATCATTGGTGTATTTTGGTCCTTTATAGACCAGCATAAAAACTTTAAAGTCTGTTCTCTGATGGTCAGGCAGCAGGTGTAAAGACCTCAGACCTGAACTGATGTGGATGAATGTATATTTTATTCATATCCTGTTTAAAAGTACTTACCTTCAGCTTTTCCAAGTTTAGAAGCACTTGAATAAGCACAAAGCTGCATTCTAGGCAGTCAGTTTTGCTTTCTTAACAGTTTCTTTGTGGCAAACCTCTGCCGTGATGTACACAGTAGCTCTGTGTCCTGTGTGTGTGAGACACACTTCCATAAAGGGCAGACTTTGATTTTATACACACACACACACACACACACACACACACACACACACACACACACACACACACACACACACACACA